>JAGDQP010001729.1:0-60977 GCA_022664845.1 Lepisma saccharinum | reverse complement strand
GACTGCTGGTGGTGGTGTGTTAGGTCGGTCTCCATACTACGTCAGGCGTCGTGGAACAGGAGTGTGCAGTGGCTGCAGCAGACGGAGGTAGTGTAAAATGGGAGACCTCTCAGAGTTTCAAAGAGGGCAAATTGTTGGTGCGCGGTTATGTGGAGTGAGTGTGACGGCAGTGGCTAGTGTGTTAGGTGTGTCGCCAGGGACAGTGTCGAAGGTGATGACGGCCTACACAACACACGGGAAAACCACATCGGGGAAGCGGAACAGTGGGCGGAAGAAAAGCATCAGTGACAGGGCACGCCGGGTATTAAAGCGCATTGTCACGCGGAACCGTCGTGCCACTGCGGCGCAAGTGACTGAGGAACTCAATCAGCACCTCCCCCAACCTGTTTCGACAATCACAGTCCTCCGCGAATTACATGACATGAACTTACGGGGTCGTGTTGCACGGGCCAAACCTCTCATCAGGGACCAGAACGCTTTAGCACGCCGCAAATGGTGCCGCGACCATGCAACTTGGACCGTTGACGACTGGAAACGTGTGGTATGGTCGGATGAGTCACCATTCACCCTATTCCAAACCACGGGCCGTGTTTATGTGTGGAGAACGCCCAAAGAAGCGTATGATCTGCAGTGTCTCCGCCCAACTGTGAAACATGGCGGCGGCACGGTGATGCTGTGGGCCGCAATATCATGGTTTTCATTGGGTCCTGTGGTCACACTTCGCGGACGCATCACTGCCAACGATTATGTCGCAATTTTAGGAGACCACTTGCATCCTATGGTCCGGATGTTGTTCCCGGACAATGACGGCATATTCCAGGATGATAATGTACCCATTCACACAGCTTGAGTTGTTGCAGCGTGGTTTGAGGAACATCGGGATGAAGTTCAACACCTCCCCTGGCCCGCCCAATCCCCAGATCTCAACATAATTGAACATCTGTGGTCCATCTTGGAAACACGACGCCGGCGACGATTTCCACCTCCATCCTCACTCACAGAACTGGCCGATGCCCTGCAGGAGGAATGGTGTAATATTCCACTTGCTACCATTCACGACCTCTATGCCTCCATCCCACGTCGCATCAAGGCTGTTCTGAAGGCGAAAGGTGGCCCGACACCATATTAATCTGGTAAGTTGCACTTTCGTTCAGGTGTTTCCATTATTCTGATAAGCACCTGTATATATATGAGCTCCTGCGTAGCCTAGTCGGTAGCGCGCTCGACTTCAGTGCGAGCGGTCCCGGGTTCGATTCCCGGTGGGGGCTCAAAAATTTCGGTGTTGACCCAGCATCGTGAGGACAATTGGGGAGCTGCTGTGAATAAAATACAGTGGCGATCACAGTGAGAGCTTCGGCTCTCCTCTCCCAACCCGTCTGGTCAGCGTGGGAGCGGTAGACCAACTCCTCCCTTCGGGGAGAGGCCTCATCCACTAGTGGATTGAATATGACTGTGATTTATTATATATATATATATATATATATATATATATATACTCTATATACTCTAGGTTGCAATCACAAAAATAATAGAGAAACCCGGTTGTCCCAGTTGATTGCCAGGTAATCTATCAATTAAGCTTTATTGTGTTTAGAAAAGAGGCATGGAACAGGCTCTGCTTACGTACAAATTTCTCTTTTATCTTAAGAACTGAAGTTTTTCTATTATGTTACGTGCCAGGGACATCTACTGTTAATAGACGTCATCATCACATATTTACAAGTACAGCATAATGACAAGTCAAAAATTAAATCAATCATAAAAGGCAAAAAGTAGAGCAATCACCACTTATTTATTGCATACTTGTGGTATTAAGCATATATTTCCATGTTTTCATTGTTTACGAGTTCATGCAGAAGGTATGTCTGCCGATTAATTTATTTGTTAGCATATTAAAATCGTTAAGCATGTTGTGTATTTCATTGGATTCAACCTGAGAAAACATTTGAAAGAGAACAAAGAGTGAAGTGTTCACGCACCCAAGGGCGCCCATGTTGTGGTTTTCAGAGGGGGGCAAGGATAAAGCTACAGTTTTTTCTACGATTTACTAAAAGTTTTCAAAAAGTTAATCACGGCAATATTATACTACATTCTGGGCACAAGGATATAAAAAGAATCATCATGAAGTACATTAAACCTACCTTAAAGTATACTGGAAGTTTATTGGGAATGCGTAAGAGAGGAAGGGAATGCTTAAGAGAGTAATAATGTTAATTACTTAGTAAACTTTATGATATTTTTTTATGAAATATTTGTCAAATATGTCCCTTGCAAAGGAAACACTGTCCCAAGGTATCCGTGCTGGTTTACTAAAGACATTCTTAGGAAACTCAAGGTTAAAACAATTTATCATATAAAATTTACATACAAAATTGGAAACCCTACTATCAGGAATTTGTTCGATTGCGTAGGGGAGTCAAGCAAGATATAAAATTAGCCTATAAGACTTTATATCAAATTCTGAAAATAATATCAATACTGATCCACGTCAACTGTGGAAATTTAGTAAAAACAAGCATCTTCCCCCAAATATATTAAAATTTGAAGATCGGGATTTGTGTAACAATAAAGAGATAGCTAATACGTTTGCACAGTATTTCCAATCAGTATGTGTATCCTCGGCTATCAAGGAAAGGCTATCAAGAATCTAAAATCCGAAACGACAGTTGGATCTGATGGCATACCCTCCTATATAGTCAAAGGATGTATTGATATATTTAAATGTCCTCTATTGATTGCGTTCAATTTGGGACTAAAAACATGTATTTTTCCCGAACAAATGGGAATCTTCATTAGTTTGTCCTATACCTAAAACAAACAACAGACGAAAAAATACCAACCACAGGCATATAACAATCTTCCCAGTCTTTGAATAGATTGTATATCAACGAATTATTAATAATGTGAAGCCACTTATCTCAACTAAACAACATGGTTTTATGTCACAAAAATCCACGGTTACGAACCTTGCAATTGTTAAAGATTATATTGCATACTCGTTGAATTAAGGAGAGCAAATCGATGTGATTTATATTGACTTTGAAAAGGCGTTTGAGAGAGTTAATCATAACGTATTACTAGGTGAATTAAATCACTGTCACTTCTCTCCATCTTTGATCAAGTTCATGTACTCTTATCTAACTAATCGCAGACAGTCTGTTCTATTTCAGGAATACACATATAATGAACATACAGCATTGTCAGGAGTCCCGCAAGGTTTGAATCTTGGACCGTTGTTTTTCTTGTTATTCTTTAATGACCTACCGGAATTCAAACCGGAAAATCAAAAAGTGCTATTTTTCGGATGACCTGAAAATATATGCTAAAATTAATTCAATGAAAGATACCATAAAACTTGCAGAAAATGTCCATCCATAGTTTAGACAACTTTACTAACTGGTGCGCTATCAATCAACTTTTAGTCAATACGAAGTTTTATCATTCAGTTAAAATAAAACGATTTATCGATTTAATTATTAAATTCATAAGTAAGCCCGACGTAGTTAAAGATCTTGGGTCACGTTTGATGTGAAATTAACATTTAACAAGTACTAAAAATGAAGATTTTAAAATGATAGGTTTTGTAGTAAGGATGGGAATAAAGTTTAACATTTCTACATTAGAGAAAATGTACTATATTTATGTTTGTTAGAGCAAAGGAGTAGCATTTCTGATGTGTTATTTCTTAGGATAATAATTCAAAGTGGCTTAGACTGCACAGACTTAGATAGTGTCATTGTTAGAATTTCGAGTCCTGTCATTGAAAACTCGCGTAGAAAACGCTCGTCTCTTCCACTGGAAAAAGGAAAAGACAGTATAGTGACGAAGTCACCAATCTGGAGAATATGTACTGCCTACAATGAAATGTGTAGAACTTGCATCGAATTGGATATATGTGATGCGTCTTTCTAAGCATTTATATATATTGTAATAAATATGTCTGTAAATGAGCAATGTAAATATCGACACTCTAATTGGACTATAAAGCCTGTTGTGTTGACAATTAATAAATACAATAAACATAAATAAAACTAAAATATGAAAAAAACATATAAACATTTTATTTTTGTTTTCTAGCAAATTATAATTTTCTTTGGATAAGGGGGGGACCTCCTTGCCCCCCCTCCTGATGGTTGCCCTTTACGCACCATGTTGACGATCTGTCAGGAGAACAGGATGCCTAGACTGGTGACGATGGATGAATCTTGAGTGTATCGCTATGATCCTGAAACGAAGACCATGAACTTGGAGTGGAAGAATTGTTCGTTACCTCCTCGAAAATGCCGAAGGTGCAACAAAGTGGTGCTTGTGAACGGGTTATCCTGACAGGGCACATTGTTACTATAGACTATTACTGGAACCTAGTGCAATGACTAAGTCAGGCACTGAAGCGGAAACGCCGAAAGGTCTCCTTTTCTTGGCTGGCAATGCTTCCGATCACAAAGAAGCGGGGATAGTTTATCCTTGAAAGGAAGTGTGTTTACGTTCATCTGTCACATCTCCATAGTCTTCCAATCTGGCACCTTCAGACTTCTTCCTCTTCAACAAAACAAGCAACCAATGTGAGGAAGTCATTTCTCTTCAAATAAAGAGGGCATTTTTACTGTGAAAGTATGGCTTTCAAGCTTAAATGAAGATCTTCAATGATGTCCTGAAGATGGTAGCAGGTCGGGAGAAATGCGTGGTTTTACAGGAGATTATGTAGAGAGGATGTAACATCTTTGCTAAGTTACATGAACCTAGCTCAACCGTTTCACAGTCAGGACAAAAATTTATTGTTACTCCCTCATAGTACAGCTTCAAACAAAAAATTTAGGGTTCTTATGAAAAAACGTAGAAAAATGAAATCATTGTTTTAGATTATTAATTGAATTTATTTTCAGGCGGCGACTGTCTAAGTCTATCACATATTAAAGGGATGACGTCCCTCGGCGTGAATTTTCCTGGTGGTTAAGTATGAGGAAGGTAGCAGGCAGGGTTTTTGTCTAGGTATCATCCACTTTCGTCTCCTGAGCCTGAAGAAATCTTGAACCTGCGTGCTCTCCAGTGCCGCTAAGACGTCCATGATCGTAACCACTATGTTACGGGAGCTGGCTTGCTAAGATTATTTAGCCTGTAACTGTCTATGTAGTGCTATATTATGTCATTGTATCTTGAAAATTTACAATAAATGAAGTAGCACGTTTATATATATATATATATATATATATATATATATATATATATGTGTGTGTGTGTGTGTGTGTGTGTGTGTGTGTGTGTGCGAGAAAAGCTTAAAAATGCATATTCTTGAGCTACTGAATAGAGATGCGACTGAGACCAGGACTACCAAATGGTACACAATGTCGTTAAATTTGAACCATCATGATCAGTCAACACTTTCAAAATTTCGTGTTTTTTTTTTTTAAAAAAATCTGAATGACATAACATCGTAACGGAGATAAATAACGCTATGACGTCATTTCGGTCTTACCGCCATCAAACAAGACGTTAATAACGTAAATTTTGATTATCCGCCAGCGCTGTTTGCTGTTCTTAATAAGAAAGCACGAACAGTATTAAGACGAGCTCCTCTTCAAACGAGTTCACAGGAGAAGCCTTTTGAGATATTGTATAATGCAAAACCATAGAGTTAAGAGAAATATAGAGACTTGTAAAGTAAAATTGGGAAAATGAACAAAAGAGAAAAAAATTACTGAGTAAAATTCCGTGGAAAGTGTGAGTTAACTTTACTGAAATGAGAAGGAAAAGTGAAGCCAAAAAAGGGGATGGAGTAAGCTATGCAGGTCTTTTCATTATTCCTTTTTTCAAAAAAAAGCAGAGTCGTCTACAAAGTTTGTGAACACAAAATCCTTTCTTTAACTCTGGCTGGAGTTTGAAGACGACAAAAAAGATTTTCGAAAGCGAGACAGTCACAAGGGACAGAAGGAAGAAAGAGAACGTAGGAGAGAAAGCAGACACAAGCAGAGAGAAGGAAGGAGAAAGTTGGTTTTAAACTTTCATTCATTCATTCATTCACATGGTACAGCTGAAAGAAAACACGAAGGAAATCAATGACTGTATGCCGTATAAAAGTGTCAACCTGTAAACTTTCTTTACATTAAATTCAACCCATTTATGGGTTGATTTTGAAATAATCTATTCGGAATTCAAAGCAACAAATTTCAAGCTTTAGAATAATAAAATTAATTATTATTATTATTCAGAGCTGCAGGAAAGAAACTCATGTTTTCCCTTCACCTTAAGAACTTCCGTCAATGTGAAACGTTGATCGTAATTCAGCTTTTTTGATGTTGAAGAGCTTTACTAGAAATCAAGGTACTCCGACCATTTTTGGGGAAGAAATTTATGAGATATGGTTCCACTGAAGGAACAATTGAAACTACCATATTCGTACTGTCTGTGATTTCCAGATATTTTCGATAGCTATGGGCATGATCTGGTAGATCTTACTTCTATGAGCTGCAAGTATGGGGTTTAGTAATAAACAGTTTTATCAGATGTCCTAGTAGAGCAAAACCTTCAGATTCACGGACGGCTTTTAGAGTATATTTATGCTGTAACATGAACATGGTGCATTATAATTCCTACTATTATCTAGATATTACTTTAATGGAAAAAAAATGGAAAAGGTTTAGTGTAGGCCAAAGATTGTACTGAAATAGTAAATATGTTTCGTTAGGATGTATGTGATATGAAAGCAAAAACGATAGAAAGGGATGAAATAATCGAAATTTTAAAAGTTGGAGGGTACTGGTCTAAATTAAGTTGTTAAAATTTACGGTTACCGTGAAAATACACATAAAAATATTCCCGTAACAGATTGTCGGATGCAGAAGCTATATCGATTGGTAATTTGGTGATTTGGAAAGAGATGACTAGTTATGTTAATTCACATATCTCAGAACCACTGACCCACTTTTCTTTACGTTATTTACGGGTGCTGAGAAATATAGGATCAGAAAAAATATGTAATACATGTGAAGTTTGACCGTGTGGAACTTAATACACTAGTTCTTGTTGTATTATCACTGAAAGAGAACCTTCTCTTAAGACTGGATTTTTTTAAAATCCTGATGGAAACAATTCTGAATCTTAGGAATCACCAATTCAAATTTAAGCGAGTTTGCATACTTCGCAAAACGCCGTTGTCTGCCAAGCATAACTAACGATGCCAGTAGCAAAAATACTTTTTCTTGTAGATGAGGTGTCCCTACAATGAAGTATAACTTGGAAACTCATCCAAAAATAAGCCATCAAGCTGCATTTTCATACAAATAAAAAATTACTCAAAGAAACCATTATTATTTGTAGATTTTTCTTTATGATGAGGGAATAAATGGAGTGCAACAACAGAACTATTAAGTCCTTCGGTATGCTCTCTTGACACCCATCTCGCACAGACTTTATGGAAACCAAGTTTGTCGTGGATGATTTCCTATGCAGAATCATAACTGATTTGCAGAGAACAAGTAACTCAAACGGTGGTCTCTCGTCGGTTTGTCAGTACAATCTCTCGAGCTTGCTGAATCTTTTCATCAGTGGTGGATGTTGATGGACGTGCTCCTGCTCCTTCGTCGTGCATCACTCTTGTTCGGCCACACTTTAATATCTCTATCCTCTCGTACACACTTCTACGCGGTAGAATACTCTCTCTGTATTGTGTTAAAAGTCTCCGATGAATTTCAACCCCTGACACACTTTCAGACCAGAGAAATCAGATCGCTGCCCTCTGTTCTTCATTGGTGCACACTGCAATGGAGCGGCCATGTTTACTCTATAATAGAACAAAGGAAAATGGAGCAATTAAGATGAAACCTTAGTAACATAATTGCAAGAGTTCCACATTATAGCATGCAAGTTATGAAGTGCGGCCAACCTAAAGAAAGTTATGGTGAAAGTGTGGATACTTTTTGACTTGTCCTCGTATTTACAGTTTAATTCACAAGGATGTTTCTTTATCCAATTCCATGTGAACTAACAGGTTGTGCAGTAACTGCTGCCTTTCAATTGTATTCCGTCTTTAAATTATTCACCTTTAGAAAATTGATATAACTTATTTTGTACAAAAATCTGTATATTACGGTACTTGTTTTGCACTTACCTGTTATGATAGTATTATATAATACATTTAAACTAGTTATTTCAAATTATAAGAAACACGGTGATCAATTCGAAATATACACATAATTCCTGTCGTTTATTTTACATGACATGAAAAATAAAAGATTGTCACAAGATTATATTAACAAAAGTTAACATTAACAAGATTACATTAACAAAAGTTTTGGATACATTTTGGCTTAAGTAATAAACTCATTGCCAGTCTCAAACGAATTTCCTAATTTTATGAAATTGTTACACACTCGCTGCAGCGTGTTTAATATCACTACAATTACAGTTCTAGTGAGGTAGTTAGTGATATCAAAACCTATAACAATGAAGCTCGTTCAACAATGAACAAAAACAAAATAAAAAATAGGCATTAATCAAACTCTTGAATTTATATATACTTTTACTATGTACAACAATAAGCTTTTAATAAACACTCAATGTATCAAGTTTTTACAATTCTTTTCCTGTGGTCTTCAATTCAAGAACTAATTATTTGGGTTTCAACATTACGTAGAATTGTATTGAAACAAAATCTAAAAAAAAAACATCTTTAAAGCAGGAAAATCTCGTCTAATGCCTTCCCAGGAGGCAACGTACCAAGAATAGAAGATACATTCCCTCGCTGAATTGCGATACTGAGGCGCTGGATTAGGAAGGTGGTCGAGCGAGCATCATCTGAAACGATCTGTATTCGCCGACCAACTTCTTTAATAAAATTAAGGCCTGCCGTGCCCCAAGTACCACTTGACTCAATTGCGATCGCAACAAAAATATACTGTGCAAGTAGATTGGAATATTTTCGATTTTTATCGGCCTCTCTACGAATAGCAGCACCGCCCGCTTTCAAGGAAGAATAAGTAACATTTGAAATGGCGAATGTATCAGCGCAGGTGAAATCCCATAATAGAGGTCTTCCTCTTTTCCATGGAACTAGTGTCATTCCATCAGGTCTCTTACCGTCGGAGCGGCTACAGCCAGATGGTTCTCGTACCGATGGTACATTAGCAGAAACTAGAGCTCTGAGGATGACATCATTGACACTAGAATGACGCATGTGTCTACCAGCACTCCTGATAAGGAGAGACCGTGAAGGCCCCGTTGATCCACGAATGCTCCACAGGCCGGACAACGATGAGGTACACAGACGTCTGCTCCTAAAAGTAAGGCAACAGCAACCCGGAAGCTTTCATTCGAAAGATGTAGGCCAAGAGGAGGAGAAGGCAAAGCTTGGAGCCAAGCACCGGACTCAGGTGAATACGCTGCTAGTAGCCTGGCTTTATCTTCAAGACAAGTAGCGGATTGTAGTAACTGTGATTGTGTACGTTTGATGATAGGATCGTCCCAAGAAGACTGAGAGCTATTGGCATCCAAAAGAGGAGAACTTGATCCACTTAACGTAGACCATTTTGCTGAACAATCTTGAATAGAGGCGTCCGGGTCGAGGCAAAGGCCCAGTGGAAGGATCGACTCAACGAGACGACGAGAACCATGGAAAGACGCTAAAAAGGACGGAATCGCCAAATCCATGGCCCGACGAATGCCAAGTCCACCTGACCGAACGGGTAGGGTAGCCTGTAACCAAGCCTTCCCACTCAAAGAACAATTAAGGATCGATTCGAGGCCTGCCTGTAAAACACAATCGTAACTCTGTAATAAGGACTCTTCCCGCCAAGAAGGAGAACAACGTAAAAAGTACATTAATCGGGGGATGTAAAAGGAAGCACGAAGTAGATAGAATGCTGAATGTGCTGAAATCGAAGATAAGCGGGAAAAGAAAAATTCAAGCTTAGAAATCTTCTCAATCAGTAGACTGCGTAGGGCCTCGGTAGAGATGGCGGAGCCAAGTAGATATGCTGAATCAGAAGTCATAAGTCGTATTCCAGGAGCCAAGTCCATGAATCTCGAATAAAGAGCATCGTTCTGGTCTTGCGGAACATTTAGAAAACTAACTTCACACTTCGAAAAATTCAGATGTAAGCCAATTTCTGAAGATGCATCCCGAATGTTAAGTAAGGTAGAAAGAACTAAGTCTGGATCGTCCGCGATAGTGCCATCATCTAAATACCATAAGTTTAATTCGGTTGTTATAGAATTGACAATAGATTGTAGTGTAATTGCAAAAAGAGCAGGACCGAGGGGATCACCCTGTTGGATTCCACGTTGAGATAAAATGATGTCATCACCCAGAAAGAGATCACTAGGTTGAGAATAACACTGAAAAACATAATGATAAATCAACGGGAAATCTTTTTGAATCACCTTTAACATGGCATCGCGATTTAATTCGTTGAAGGCATTGCGAAAATCAAGCTTTACAACGGCTTTTGGACGAGGATGATGAGATGAAAAGTAAATACGAGCGGCATGGACAGCAGCCTCGGCACCGTAAGAAACACATACTCCTAATTGGTGAGGAGATAGAAAAGTATTAACGGAATCACGAATTCGAAAACATATAATTTTTGCTGTCAAACGACGCCACACATTACCGATCGCAATGGGGCGGATTCCTCCACACTTCTTTCTTAAGGCGATCAAGGTGGCGCCAAAGAAAATCGGACGAACATCCATAGGTACTTCCCCAGAAGAGATAATAGAAATAAAATCGCATAAAGAAGTAATGAGTTGATCTTTTAAGCCAACATCATTACACATCAAAAGATCTTTAACAATCGAAGGACGAAGACCATCCAATCCACCTGCGGATCCAGAAGGGAAAGAGTTTATAGCTTTTAAGAGTTCGGTGGCAGACACTCGAGACATTATGGAAGCAGAAGGAGGAGGATCCGGCAAAATGAAAGAATTAGATGGAGGTGGATGTTTTTTCTTTAAATCTTTCAAGATATTGGCGTCTGGTGTAACTACTATGTCGTCGGAGGTAAGTAAGCGAACCGCACCACGAATATCTCCATCAACAATCTTGTTTTCAACCATCTTGAAGTTGAAGGAATCAGTAGATGAGCTCGTTTTCCGTCGTTTCGTTGAAGGGCAAGGAATTGCATCACGATGATTGTCGAGCCAACAACGAACTCCTTGCTTAACCCAAGTAATGAGATTAGTCACATGATCAGACTGTTGCGGTACGCGCAGAACAGCATAAGGAAAGAAGAAAATGTCCATCCAGGTATTTACATCGTTTGTTCTGACCGCTTGACTAATCACTGCATGGAGAGCTTCCGCCACTGCAGAACGTGCACCTCTGGGAACTCGACGAAGAAGAGGAATAGAAGACTTTAATCTAGTTTCAGATAGCGAGGACTTGAGGGCATTGGAATTGCTGTGGACGAGACTGGAAGACGATGCCGGAAGGAGAACAGGAGCAGTAGAGAATGAGACACTCGTTCTACTAGAATCCTGATGAGTTTTGCCAACATGAATAGAGAGTCCTCTTGAACTTGCAAAACATTTGGCGCAATGAGGGCAAGAAGCATCATTTGAACTCCTCGGCAACAAGGCATAAACACTAGAGGAGAATACATTATCCGATGAAGTCAACGTTGTGGTTTCCGAAGATGCTGCAGAATCAACACTCGTGCCCTCATTGACATCAGAGATCAAGGATGAATCATGTGGGAGAATATTAAGAAAGTTCGATGAAGCAGCAGACATCGTTCAAGAAAACAAAGAACACAGCGAAGTAAAACCCATTACACATTTAAATATTTGAAATGTAATTGTTGTAATAACGGCACCAAAACATCACACTTAAACACAAAAGCAACAGCTGCTCCAACAAAACATAACAAAATTAAAATCAAATCACATCACTAAAGTCAAAACACTTCGGATAACGATTAACAGATTAAATCAATGGATTCATCACCATAATATACATTACGATTGTATTACTCAAAACTGATTAAATCCCGGAGCGGATCTAAAGCATGAACTTTCTTTCCCGAAAGTTAGAAGTCTCTAGGCTTGAATTTGTAGGAGCAACATTGAAATTTCGTGCAACGATAAAAATACATTAGACATATACAAAGGTAGTGCTGCCACCTTTTGTTGGAGATCGTTGCTTTACATTAACCTTAAAAGAAGCAAAAGGTTCCTCCCTTCTTTTCCGATATATTTCATTGTGCTGTTTCTTCCTGCGAACCCACGTTTCCTTTTCCAAACTGTCACCATATCAACGGTATTTTCCATTTCTGTTTTAATTCAACTAACTTACATAACCTCTTAATCCACATGCATTGTTACAACGCCAGACATACGAGTGCAAGGTGAAAAGTTCTCGGTCTGGTAGTGAAAAACTGTGCTTTTTAGTTCAAAATTGCATTTAATTTTCTATGTAGTCTCTCTTTAGTTCAATGCGCTTTATCCAACGTTTCTCCAATGAATGGATGGCATTTCGATTCTGGAATGTCTGCAAAATACTCATCTACGGCTGCGATCACCTCTTCATTTAAACCAAAACGTTTTCCAGCGATAAATATCTTCAGATTTGGGAATAGGTGGAAGTCAAAATGTGCCGAATCTGGTGAATAGGGTGGTTGATCCAACAGTTCTTACCTCAAATACCTGTTTTCCCATGCCAATGCACCTTTGTGAACAAATGCATTGTCCTGATGAAAGATGGAGTTTTGTTTTGCAATCTAGGGTTCTTCTCATGATTTTTTTCATTCAGTTGGTCCAGTAGACTTGCGTAGTATTCGTTAGTTATTGTTTTACCCTTTTCAAGGTAATCAATAAAAATAACTCCTTCTGCATCCCAGAAAACACTGTCCATAACCTTTTCAGCAGAAGAAATCGACTTCGCCTTTTTCAGTACGGTACACAGCCACCGAATTCCACCCACTACTGCTTTGATTGCGGTTTCGTTTCTGGCGTGCAGTGGTTGATCCACGGCTCATACATAGTAAAAAATCGGCGCAAAAAGTGGGTTGGATTTTTATGAAAACAATTCAAACATTGCTAGGAAATTCGTTTTCGAAGTTGTTTTTGGTCAGCATTTAACAAATGCGGCACCCATCTGCACAAAGCTTTCTCATATTTAAAAATTGATGTGAAGTATACCGTACCCTTCTTCAGATATGCCAACGGCCTTAGCTATCTGATACACTTTTAATCGCCGATCATTCAATACCGTGTTGTGAACCTTCTCGATGTTCTCCTCTGTGATTGGAAATTTTGGTCGTCCTTTACGTGAATCATCTTCAAGAGATGAATGACCACGTTTAGATTCAGCCGCCTACTTCTTCACTATTGAAAGGGGAGGAGCAGACTCCTTATAAACCTTTCCCAACTTTGGATGAATTTCCGTTGGCGATAAACCAACCAAACCGAAGAATTTTATGACGGCACGATACTGCAGTTTATTCATTTCAACGAAACACACACACATGTCTACTTTAAAAAGCCTTTTATAGAAAACTATTTGACGTATTAAGCTAAAAAGCGACATATGTTATTGTGACACGTGTACCAATATAAGCAGTGATTCAGTGATAGCAACGCCATATATACGCGAGGCCGAGAATATTTCACCGTGTCCTCGTATAAAATGAAACGTTTTCGCCGCATGATGCACAGGTGTAAATAAAAGAAATAAAATGGATATAACTTATTTTGGACGAAACCGGTTTTGGAATGTAATTTTTGCACCAATGTCAATTTCTTCATTCTATATACTGACGGGTATATCTTATTCTGTGCAAAATATTGTAATTTCATCTGTAGGATATCTCTAATAAGGCAGTGAAGGTGAAGGCTCATTTTTTCTCCAGTAAAATGGATATAACTGGTTTTGCACTTACACTCTTCATATAGAACTCGCAATTGAATGTATGCATGAACATTCTAATCGAGACTAGATTAGACTACGTTAGATTAGGCTGTGGTAGTAAAGATGTAGCAAAATAATACGTTCCAAGCTTCTCCCAAGGGAATCACACATGTTTTGATTGTATTCTCTGGTTCAAAGATCATACGAAACTGTAAATACATACTGAAGCTTTACAGATCGTTCACATAGCGCGTAAAGTATTTTCATAAGCGTAGCTAAGTATTTCTTTAGTGTTTTCGAAATACGATAACGTATTCCCAACAAATATCGTATACAACATAAGAAACACATATTATACTTCATTTGGTAATATTCTCCGATGATTAGATACAAAAACGTAATTACAAATAAAAAATACTATTTTGCATTGTGTGGCGACGAGTATAAACGAAACCAAAAACTTTGCTTCATCCACATAATATAAATATATCTAAGTACGATGTCCATTTTCTTTACTTCATTGAGGATGACAAATGATAAGTGGTGATTTTTCTCATTAAATATTTCCACAAATAATGAAAACTGAAGCTAGAAGTTTTCAGGGACTAATAGCAATGTTCTGCTTACTATACAGTTAGAAAAACTTGAAGGATTTTTAGTGCTCATATTTCAGGTCCTTGTGTCTGAAAAATTGTAGGACAGGGTTTTGTAAGATTACAATCATCAGCGTGTAAGATTTTTATCACAATTAGCTATAGTGGAGTGAGGACGACTAGTCCACTTCATAATGGAGTTACCCATTTAAAATTCGTTGTAAATCGAGTATCATTAATACCGAAAAGTTAATCATATCGAAATAAAGTTTGATACTGATGTTTGTTATATCGATTTTCAATATTACAAAATATCGATCAGTGTACTGATATATTGAAAAATTGTTAAACCCTAGCGTCCAGGAATCTTATACTATTACGAGTACCATTCCGGTCTTCGCCTGGCGGGACATAAGGGTAAAATGTGGAGAAAATCAATATGGCCGTCCTGAGCAGAGTAGGAACTTACTCCACTTCTACAAACTTTACTATCCTTCATAACTCTAATATTTTAGAAACTAACTCTAAGAAACAAAGAACAAACGATGTCACGAAAAAACAAGCTTACGGCTGAGACACGTCTATCCACTGTAACCTTGACCGGAAAATACCGCCAACTCAGACGCGTCATGTCTGCAGGAAGAGTAATGTGTCCATGACAGGGGTCACCTGACATCTCTTGTGCTGTTATTTAAGAGTTGATCAATAAGATAGACAGTGTCTGAGATATACGTTCCGCCACATACACCACAGACGGGGGAGCAGGGTGAAACGAGACAAAAACGGAAAATCAAGAATTGGAAGATTAGGAAGAGAAAACCTTTCATTATTTTTTACAGTCAAAGGGCGTCAAAACTAGTTTCTTCGTCAATTCCCCCTTCTCTTATTGTCTTGTTCGTATATTTCTTTCTTTTCTGAGTAAACGAACAACTGAATCTCTCCCCTAACATCAGAAACATCTTAACAAAAGGAAAAATGAAACAAAAGAAAAGATGAGAACCAAAATGATTGATCAGCTTGATTCCAACTACTGCTTAGTGTTCCAAGAAGTTTCAAACCTTTTTGTCCCAAAACTAAAAATAGAACAAGAAAATTGCCTGGTTGTTTACAAAATTCACCTCGCAGTTTATTTTTCTTAAAAGTTCCAAAGGTTACTTCGTTAAGAACAAACGTTGTGGTTATATTTACTGGATAATATATTTTCTAGCAAAATGTTTAAGAATGCATGGATGCCTGTAAGCCCAGAATTGGACCCAAAAAGGTACTGAAAATAAAAAGTTTTTTTTTTTAATATACCAAATTCTGGCCAAAGGATCTAGTTTCCAAAAATGTTAAATATTTTTTTGAGAATATGTGTTTTATAGTGTCAAGCATAGTTTTGCTGTGCTTTCACGTGGAGGATACAAACGTGTTTTGAGCGACGAAATTTGGAATAACGTTTTCATAATGATTTTGACCCGAAGTATAGGCAACCCATTTGCCTCTCTTGTAAAAGTGGTTGCATAAGTTAACGGGGCAAACGAATCTAAATATTAAGCAAATCTGTAGTCAATATTTTGTCTATTTTTTCAAACTTTAATACCGTGTTAAATCATATAAATTATTATTTTCTGGAGTATATGTGTACTGCTAATAATTTTATCCCTTATGGATAGCACCCAAAAAAGAGGGATAAACTGTTATTGCCTGCTGTGTTGTAAAGGGAGAATGAAAATTTCGTTTCGTTACGCAGACAAATAATTTATTTCGCCCAGGATGCCAAAAAATTCTAATTTTCGTGACTTATATTATTGAATGACTGACTTTTGAAAAATATATATTTGGAAGTCATAATTCGAATGCGCAATAAGATTGAACATCAATAAGAGATTCAATAAGAGATTGAATAAACTGATAGCTTTTTCTTGTCAATTCCCGCCTTTACTGAAGACAATACTGGTAGTTTGTGTCTTGGCGCTGTGTGAGCATTTATAATCCAATGTTTACTAGGTAGCAATCCCATCACTTAACGGAATACTAACAACATTACGTAACTTATTAAATAGTTCCATTTCTCCCTTCTTGTTTTCTGTAAAAGAAATGTTAGTTGTAATTATCACTAATCATTGCCTTCGAAATTTCATGTAATGTAAAATGATTAGTAAGTAGTCACACTTCTAAAAATTAATTCAGAAAGGGTACTTTAAAGGGAGTTATTTCCTGGAAGCATTTTCTTTGAAACGCTAAACAGAGAGCAGTTTGGCAAAGTTGGAGTGGAGAATTCCCCCGCTGCTGACAGAGTCATTCAAAGCAGACGACTTGAAACGTGTTAAAGCACTTTCAGAGTGAGAGTATTCACTGCGGCGACAAATTGTTGGCTTCTGCAGATTGTATTGTTTTAGTTTACTGTGGATCTAGGTTGACAAGATCTGTTATAATTATTCAAATAAGCATATTTCAGAATGCAGTCCGTTCACGTAACGACGAAACGCTAAGCTAATAATCAGGATAACATCAAGAGGATGTAGATTTGATAACTACAAAGAAGAGAACAAAAATATAAATTCACGAAATTTGATTTAAAAACATCCCTCTTCTCCTTAGAAGAGAAACAGTGTATGTTTTCTTTATATTGTATAGTTATGTTTATTGCTAAAAATAACAAAGATAAAAGTGTCTTTATTTTTTGTGTTATATTACGTTACAAATCCATGCGAATTTTATTCCCAGCCGGGTCTGGTATCAATATTTGTATAAGATAAGGAAAATGTCTAGCTTGTTTTTACAGCAAAAATCTGTTCTTCCAGAACATTTTAGCGGTGTAAAAAGTTTTTTGTACTCGTAGAATGCTGATCGCCTCTAAGTATTTGTGCTTCCTTGTTTAGTACTTGCTTGGTGAAACTATTTTGATTTCACGGTCATAGTACTAACATCACTGATTTCGTTATAAAACCAACGGTTTTATTACCGCAAGAAATTAGTTTATTTTTTTTTTCGTTAGGGTAACGGTAATTTTGCCGTGAAAACCATTTTACGGTGAAACCATTTTGATTAAACGATCGCATTACTAATTCGAGTGATTTTACCGTAAAACCTACAGAATTTATTTACAATATGGACTGTGTGAGTGTGTATAGTGTCTGTGTGTTCAGGTTGCTATATCCTCTCTTCACATTATTTAAAGTGGTTTCGATTAAGTGTAGAGAAGTGATCATAAAATATGAATTGCACGAGAAGTGTAAAAGAATACCTTCACAGGGACATAATAGACACCCGACATTTCTTGTACACATTGCTTGTACACCACCACCAACAACAACACAGAAGCTAAAGACAAATTAGTTAAAAATGGATGAACATTAGTGAATAAAGTGTAATTGAAGGTTGTCTGAAGAAAACAAGGAATGTCCATTTTTCGTAATTATGAGCTAGTGGTGCTACCTGTTAGCGTTCCAGTAGTACTGCAGAACGGTAGCACCACTCAGACGAGAAAAGGAGCCCTATCGGCGAAAACAAACAAATTAAAGCACACTGTTTAAGGAGAAAACAAGAATTGTTCAGCTTAAAACCGAAATTTGCGATGGAGTTTGAATTTAAATTTGACCTTTAGGCATCTGTGACTGAAATTAACACTCCTTGCTTTCCACCGACACCCTTCAGTTAAACAAATTTAGAATACTAAAATTATCATAACCTGCAGAATTGTAAGAAAGTTTCCTCAAAATAAAAATTAGACTGACTCAAGAATTTAGAACTCTACCCCTGGAATCAGAAAGACTGGAAAACATTCTCAGTAATAAAGGGAATTAATAATAATAATAATGTTTCACTTACTGAGTCCATCGAGAAGTTGGCTATCCCGATTGTCGATGACAACTTTCTTCCACTCTTTGGCAGGGCTATGATTCCTTGCATCCAGACTTCTTCCCGGAGTTTGGGCTTTGGTTGTAGCTTTGGAATTGAGCTCTCGATGGTGAAAAGCTGGAGGAAATGAAAAGAAAATAGACAAATGAGCAGGGGATAGAGAAATACAATAAAATAGATTCCACTAGCGATAGAATCTACAACCTAAACACTTCAAAATTATACATGCAATTATGCCCTCAAAATTACCATAAATTTACCTTAAAAATAAAAATAAATACCTAAACATTACAAAGTATGCACTTTATTAAACATTTCACAAAATTCGTATTTTCTGAATACACAGGAATACACTGCCTCTCAAACATTGTGGGTACAAACCTGGCATTTTGTACCCACAAGTCAATTGAATGTACCACCGAGAATTGTAGGTACACAGTATCCATGACATGTACCCATAAATTAATGGGTACAGCAGGCGTTGTAAAAAAGATAAGGTGTTGTGGCTACAGTGAAGTCGTACCCAAGAGGGTACCCATTGTATTAAGAGAAGGGAAATGATACCCATGAAAACATCGACCATCAGAGAGCGTGTCTGATGAAGCCAAGTCATTAGTTAGTTTTTGCAACTGATACAAGTGTTTCGTTTTCAATTACAACGTATTGCTTTGCTTAGCAATTACTATTTTTTCTCTTAAATATATAAAGCAAAGCTTTGCCATGGAAACTATAAAATTTTCTGAACAGGACATTGAAAAGGAATAATCCACGCACAAATTACATCTGCGCATGCGCAGTGTCAATACAACTTAGAAACCACTATTTGCAAGTTTCGACCGTGGCTAAGTGGTCAAGACGTCGACTTGTTGAGTGAAAGAACCCGGGTTCGAATCTCGGCAGGGATTAAGTGATTTTTTCGTGTTTTTTCTTTCAAAACACATTTCTATATGTTCATATTTCTTATTAATAATTGATTTCTTGTATTTTTTGTAGGTGATCATGGGTTAGTGGAGGTTAGGTGCGTCCATGTATCTGTACACTTTCGTTTCTTTCTTTCGACAGTGTGGATTACTGGCGCGACTGGGACGTTAAAATTAGGAGGTTTTGTTCCTCATGTGTACCCAAGAAATCAAAGCCACGTGGTAGTTTCTAACTCTTAGGTACTAGGTATCTGTTACAATTAATGGGTACAAAACTCCCGCTTTGTACCTTTAAATAGTGGGTACTGTATTTAGTGTTGACACTAATAGGCGAATCTTGTTGTATGTAGGTGCTAACGAAATGCAAAAAGCCCTCTATTATCTGTAGATAAGCAACTAAATTCATGTTATTTTATCACTACGGGTGGACAAGCACAGTGTTGATCAATGTAACCACTAAAGTAATAGAACCTGCATTTTAAACCCAAAATTTAATTCTTAGATACCAAAAAATGCAAAATTAAGACAGTATGGTACGGAACATTTTGTTTTGTCAATGCCATCTCAGTTTTTGCTATCGATGTATTAATGTGTTAATATTACCAGTATAGAAGAATTTGTCCTCATATCTGAACCACTATAACAAACTCTTAGGAATAGTTACTTTAAGGAAATATTGAGATGAAAATCTGAAGATGCTAAATTGGGATTGCAAAGAGTTCTGGACAGACTCTCTCTTCATTCTTAGGATCAATAAATGGTCTCTAATCCTAGGTCCTATAGAGACTTTTCGAACGTACAAGTCAGTTTCCGGAAGGTCAATTGTTCTGCGACATCATCGCTAAGAAAAATCGTGCTATTTTATAAGAATGTTAGTATCCAAGTACGTGACTGGGAATGCAGTGATGCCAGAATTCTTTTTTCTGCTTATCACTGGTGTAGATGATCGTGAATATATTTTTAAACACTTCTTATAACCATGGCCGCGGCACTGAACATAAATTGTGTGTGCTTAATAATACGGTTTTGAGAAAGATATACGTGCCGAAACGGGACGAGGCGACCGGAGAATGAAGGAGACTGCATAGTGAAGAATTCCACGGATTGTATGATTCGCCAGATATTATAAGAATAATAAAATCACTACGGCTAAAATGGGCAGACCATGTTGCTTGGATAGGGGAAAAACTAAGGCTATATTTTATCATAACTGGAAAGAAACCGTTGGGAAGACCAAGGCGTCGCGTCGTTCGGTTGACAATATTAGAAGGGATCTTTGAGACGTAGATGTTCATACTGAAAACTGCCTTGATGTTGCCCAGGATAAAATCCAATTGCGAATGATTGTTACTGCGGCAGTGAACTTGCGAGTTTCGTACGCCATAGAATTGGGTACTTAGTCTTATAACCATGGATTCCCGTCCTTATTAGCGCACTCGTATAAACGTCAATGAATAAGGGAATATATAGGATTTGTCCTGTGTGTCTGTACGTTCCCCCTAGATCTCAGCGACTACAAGTCCGACTGAGTTGAGTCATACACCGTTGGATTTGTCATGATCTCAAACGGTGGGGAAAATTATGACTGACTCTAAACATGACAGGTCCTTTCCATTTGCTTAGTTTTCTCCATTTTGCCTACATATTTTTACATGGTATGTTTGTTCCCCTCCCCCTAGATCTCAGTAACTGCAAGTTATACAGAGATGAACGATACACCGTTGGATTTGTCATGTCTGAAACGGCGAGGAAAATTATGAATGTGACTCTAAAACTGGTAGGTCCTTTTCAATCGCTTAGTATCCTCCATTTGTGCCCCTACTAGCTATCAGCAGCAACAAGTTAGACAGAGATGATATATACATCGTTGGATTTGTCATGGTCTGAAACGGTGAGGAGAGCTATGAATGTGACTCTAAAACTGGTAGGTCCTTTTCAGTTGCTTAATATCCTCCATTTGTGCCCCTACTAGATCTCAGTGGCCACAAGTTCGACAGAGATAAGCCATACACCGTTGGATTTGTAATGATCTTAAACCATGGAATAACCTATCATATAAACTCTAAAACTGGCAGGTCCTTTTCAATCCCTTAGTATTCTCCAGCTGCATGTTTCTGTTTGTCATGGACGCCGGTGGGAAAATGTATGACTTTGACTCTCAACTGGCAGATCCCGCCATTCGCTTAGTAATCTCCATTTGTCCCTATGACTTTGACTCTTTCTGTTGGATACGTTATAAGATAGTTTGAATTTTTACGAGGCCGCTTTGGTTTTGTCTATTATAAAACCATTACTTAGTTTGTTTCACGAACAGTTACTTGCGTATCGCTGATTGTGAATTTTTTATATGTTTAAAATTAACATTCTACCGGGGCATTTGAGTCCCGTCTTCCAGTGTAGTCACGAATAGATTCTCACCCTTCTTTAATTCGTATATTGTACGCCATTTAAACAGCTGTATCTTCTTCAGAGTTTGTTAGTCTTCACAAATTTTCGTCGGGTTTGTCATCTTCAATCACATGATTCCGAATCAGAATAACGAGGCTCTCCGCACTCCGCAGTAGTCATCTTAGATTCGTGGTCCATTTTTTTGAATAATAACTTATGTTCTCTTGTATGATTTTGAGTACTAATACTGCTAAGCACTTTTGAAAAAAACATCAATAAATAGTGCAATCATTGAAATACGCTCGTTATTATCCAGATTTGATCGGTACAGGAAGTTCAGCAATCGTTCAATAAAGTCTACTGAAAATTATTTCTCACTTGTCAACAGACTTCTAGTACCTTTCTCGAACCTTCTACACATCCTTTTGATGAAAACACTCCCCAATATACATTAAAGTTTAGAAGCGTCCTCATAGATGAAAAGGTACAAAGGGTAGACATTAAAGGAAGGATGTTTGACACAAACAACCTTTGTAAAATAAAGTAACTTATATTTAAAACAGTCTCCCTTATCTACATACGTTTATGCATTGAGTTTATGAACATGGGTTCGTATTGGTCTGTGTTAATGATTACCATTTAACAGAAATGCTATAATCAATAGAGCCTCTACCTAAAAAGATATATTTTATTATAACGCAGTAAATAAGTTTCGTATTGACAACTTTACAATCGTTTTTCATTAATTTCAATATCGTAAGCAAATTATGCATTATTTATACTCGATTTGCATATATTATGTAGAGAGATATTCTCATTTACACATATACATATTTGTACTTTTGTTTCATTAATGTTGCTCCTTTTTTTTTCTCTCTTCCTGTTGAAACTGGGCTCCAAAACGAAAATATAACCAAAGCTAAAGTTTATATTAGTTTCACATGATCTCATGTTTTCTTTGTGAGAAATATCATTCAAAACAAATTTGCCCCACCCATAAACGGAAAACAAAAATGATTATCAAACGCTTTAGAAATCTGCAGGAAAATGAAATATAACTTTCCCCCTAACATGGTGATGTTAACAAAATCATATCGTGTGCACACCACCTACGCTACTGACTTTTCTTGTGTGACCTTGTCGGCATGCAGAGATACACGAATAAGTGTGTATCAATGAGAAAATGTTCGATTTGCACCTATCCTAACAATATGAAACTATTATTAGGAGGGAGAGTTATTGCTTTGTTTTCGATGCAAACTCGTCGAGCTTTTTAAAATATGTGATGAAGTAAAATATTGTTGAATTTTAATTTTAATTAAGGCCTCTTGGTATCCTTTGTTTAAGGGCAGGATGGGTTAGATAGAGGATCAGAAAGTTATTGACCAGAGCCTTTCTTAAGATACCATTCCGGCATTCACCTGGTGAAACTCAGGGCCAAAGCCTGGAGATTCTTAGGCAGAATGGTCGGCCGTAGGGTTCGAGTACACGTACCTACTCATTGTCGATCAGAAGTTCACGACATTACCACCTGGACTACGAGGGCTGGGTTAAAATATAGTCTATTGCTTAGAAAATATACTGGGGTTAGATGACTAGTGTATATGTAAGTGGAAATCACTTATGGTATTTGATTCACCAATTAATAAATTCTTTCAGATGCTGATTTCTCTAAAAATGCTGACTAGGCTATTGTCTCTGGGATCTTGCAGCAAGAAATTTGACCAATGACTCCTGAATAACCAATATTGAATGAACTTTGGCTATTCTGAAATAATTTTGAAACTAAATTTACTTCATAACTAACATAATCATTAACTTTCATCTCACTCTGGTGAAATGCGTATTTACATGTACAACCAACGTGAAAAAGAATCTCGAACTAACACAATATTTTTGGTGTAAATGTAAATAAGGTTCAGTACGGCAATGAAATGATCAATACAGAGCGACAATGCAATAAGTCAAGTGGTTGGACGTTATCATTAGCCAACGTTGTTCGAGTCAGTGATCTTTCAGGAAATTAAGAATCTCAACAATGTTTTTGTTTTAATTAATGTATTTTTGTTTATTTCTTTCGGCCTATTAATATTTTCTTTTGTTCCAAATACAATTTGTTTACTATTCATGTAATGAAATTTTTCTCCATGACATAACAATATTTCAGTACACTAAAAAATGAAATATGTGTAACAAACCCCAATTCTCATGACATAGGGATCATTATTTGTTTCGCCTGACACACACTGTCGGTAAATACACACGATTTTATGTGTATGTTCATGTAAGTTACGTAGAATCAATACGATGTGGGAGAGGAAACACCGCATATGGCACCGAAACTAATGTCAATACATAGATTGACTGTTCTCATTCCACTGGGAGGAATTAAATTGTTAACACCTAACTGTTCCTTTGCAATGCAGTGAATAATTAATCACTTCAAATGTATTATAAAGCGTTACAAAACATTCATTTTGTACTTGTTGGTATTTTTATCCCTGAAGTACTGCAATGATTGAACGCTTATAGCCGAAACAAAACGTGTTTATCTCAATTATAATTACCAGTAAAAGCGTAGAAAACTGTGCTACCTAATGTACATAATATAATAATTGTTTTATGTACTGTGTATAAAATTAATAAATTATATAATTAACTACAGTTCACTCTCCTTTAAGAGGACACAAAAATTGTAATTTAAAATTCTGGGATGAAGTGGCAGATATGGCTTAAGCCCTTCACACGTCTTGAGGTCAAATGGGAAAATTGGTGGCAAGGACCCGCTTTGGCCTGACCATTCCGTCATTCGCCTGGTAGGATTAAAGAATACTCTGCGAAATCTCATTCAGAAAGACCAGCATGAGCAGGCCTCGAACTCGCGCTTCATCTCAGTGCTTATGCCACACTAGCGACCGTAAACACTAAAACGTGGGAGACGTGTGAACGTTAGGTTAGGTTGCGATATGCAAATGCACACCGTTCCACATTGCTTTGAAGTAGTATTTTATTTCATCAGGGGAAAACCGTAGATTGTGTTCGACTATAACATTTTGAACCTGGAGACCGGACATAATTCTAATAATGGGTTTTATGAAACTAACACTACGTAATGTATCCACACTTATAGAACATTACTCGATATCTATGTTCTTTGGTTTGCAGAAGAGAAAAATATATAATCGTTTACGTTGACTACGTTATAATTATTAAAATATGCCCACCATAATACAAGAATGTTGCCCTTTTAATTGATTCTGGTTTTGCAGGTGTAAGAAATTTGCTTAGAATCACTTGATTCCGTCCAATTCTTTTAGACAGTTCTTAACAAATGTAAAAAATAACCACAATACTTGCTAATTATAATTTATAAATTTTTAATACGTAACAGAATACATTTAACTCTACTTGAAGTCATCTTTGTGTAATTCATAATATTAACAGAAGTCTATCATAAAATCCTCTTCAATTTAAGCATCATTACGAACTCAAAAATATGACAAGCATTAGATTAAAAACAACCAAGGTATCTTTCTTTGCTTGTCCACATTTATTCCATATCTTCTGTTTTGAAATATCTAGTAATTTGTTCAAAATAATTTAGTGAAAACAATATTGGTTCTTTGACACTGTGATATATTTCTTTATCTGAAAAATGTTGTTGTTAAATTAGGAAGATCAAACAGCTTAGGAGTAATTAATTGCCTTCAACTGCTTTTATATTGTCAGCATTATCCTTTCTCTCATAGCCTTCATTTAGTTGAGCTGATCCAGCATTTCTTCCTGATCTTTTTAATTTCAGGTCACCAACAGTATTGACAGCAGAAGGGTTAGCTTTGTCGTTGTTGTTGTTCTTGTAAGTAGCATAGCAATATCTCTTGTTGTTATTACTATCCGCGGAACCATCATCATTTTTTTCTAATACTGAAGCATGACCTTGAACATTCAGCTGTTTGTACGCTGCTGAGCCGCTGTCCTTTACGTCATCATTCAACTCCTGAGCTCCTGAGGCGCGATCTTGAGTTTCGATGTTAAACTTCTTTTGTCCTGAAGCGCTTCCAACATTCAAATTATTCCCTACCAATGAACTGTCAGCATTCGACTTCTGTTCCTTAGATATTTCTGCGACTGAGTTTACAGTATCACTATTCCTGACATTTCCTGCTGATTCAGAAATTTTGGCGTCACCACGTTCTGCTACGGCCGCTGGTGAGTCAGATTCTTTGGCGGCGTCACCATCTAGACCTCCTTCTGCAACGGCTGCTGGTGAGTCCGATTCTTTGGCGACATTACCATCAAAACCATCTTCTGCTACGTCTGCTGCTGAGTCTGACTCTTTGGCGGCATCAACACTCAGTTTCTCTTCTGCAACTACGCCTTGTACTGAGTCAGACTCTATGCCATTTTCATTCAAGTTCTCTGACATTGAAGCCTGATTATCAGCATCATTCTCATCAACAACTCCTGCGACGTTCGATTTCTCGTGAAGGGTATTTTGGTTTTCAACACCATCATTATTGGCATCCTCGTCAGCATAATCATACGCCTCTTCTGCTTCCTCGTACTCTATTGCTTTCTGTATAGGTGCTTCGGTCGAAAAATGGGTTAAGCATATTATAAAACAGAAAAACCTTAACCACAGCCAATTCATTTTCCCTGCGTTATTTCACCCAAATAAGAAAGAATAGATTACTTGCTGCCTGGAAATGTTTTGGCTCTTCAACAATTGTCTTGAATCATTGTTTTGTTATCATCATTACTGTCCAACAATATAATATCTTATTAGACATATAACTACTCTACAATATAATATCCTGTTAGACAATTACTACTTCATAGTTCGAAAGTAATGTTCATTGAACGCAGTTTTGTAATTTTGTACAAGACACATTGAGACATGTGGATGGAACTGAATGGCCGTAGCTCAGTTGGTGGAGCGTTGGGTTCGAATTCGGAGAGTCGTACCGAATGGACACTACATCAAATTCGAAACGGGTTTGCAGACGGTGCTGCCATCATACTACACACTTTTGGTGCCACTGTCGCAAAAATCTTTTGTACTAGTGGTGTGCTACCCTATACTTGAGAACTTACAAAGATGGAAAAAATCCAATTTGCCTTACACAATCGTTAAGGTCTCCTTTTCAATACTCACAAGATTTTGTCAAGCTGTTGAATTTTTGTACAACGCTTTCTTTGTGGCTTTAATCTCTATCATAGAACAGGACGAGTTTTCACATTCCCCATCAGTCTTCATCTGTCTAACTATACAAAAGCCTCACAACAGTTACGACGGATGACGGACTGAATCAGCAAAACTTCGTGGTTGGCGCTGAAGAAAAGATAGATGAAAGATGAACTATGATTCCTCTCCACGAAATCAAATCGACCAATCATGGAATCTCTTTCTAGCAATTCAGTTCTTGTCCGACTTACAACAACATCGTTAGCTTCGAATTTTCAATAAAGCACAAAGTTTTTGCTCTGTTTATATAACTTGTCTGTGATTTTGACTTAGATCTTATTTTTTTAGAATACACCTAGAGTGGTTTGGATTTCACACGTTCATACTAGTCGCTCTTGTCTTCATAAAGTACTTCCTCTGTAATTACGACCAAATTAGCTATTTGAACAGAGGATTGAAGTCACGATCTCTACAGAATGACAATAATTGACTTAACAACAATCCGTTACACTAATAGTTGCAAAATACACTGTAAAAAAATTGAAGACCTTCCTTATGGATGATTTAGTTCCATTTTCCGGACCAACATGTAGTTAGAAAATGGCGTATTCTTCTCATTACTCCTAAATGTGGACACTGAACACACTTTTAAAATTGTAACATTCTCTTTCAAACAGCTTAAGATTTTCCCGAACAAAAGCTGAAACTTACTGGAAAGGATGGGTGGTTATAACAACGGGATCGTAATAGTGATCATTCCGGAAGTTGTAATACCGTTCTGAAGTAATGCGTGCTGCATAAATATAGCTTCCAAATCTTTGTTTGCATTTTGGTTCCGTGGAGCAGTGGATAAAAAGTCGGCTTGCATGATAGGAGACCTGGATTTGAATCCCGCTAGGGTCAAATTATATTTTTCTTCCTTTTACTTGTCAAAAGCATTTTCATATGCTCATATCTATTGTTAATGAAGCCAAGAGTGTGTCTGATGAAGCCAAGAGTGTGTCTGATGAAGCCAAGAGTGTGTCTGATGAAACCAAGAGTGTGTCTGATGAAGCCAAGAGTGTGTCTGATGAAACCAAGAGTGTGTCTGATGAAGCCAAGTAGATAGTTGCTGAAACTGTTACACGTTTTTAGTTTTTAATTAAAACGTATTGCTTTGCTAAGCAATTATATTATTTGATCTTAAGTATATATAAAAGCAATGCTTTGATATGGAAGATATCGTAATACAAACGTTGTATATTGTGTTCCCATAAAGAATGTTGAAAAGGAGCTATCGTAGATTGTCAACCATGTTCATGTGTTTATATCGGATGGCGGTTAATACTTTTTGTGTGATTTTGCGATTATCTACATACACAGGATTATCGAAGTTGCTCTACAGGTCGTTTCCCACTAAATATAAACGTTCAACTGAAAGATATGAATCTAATCTCATCCACTATATAGTGGCAGTGAGTTGCATTAGTTTGCTGGTTGAGTGTCATATTATATATGTTTTGCAATGATGATTATACTGATGATACTGTTTTGACCCTTGACTACTTTTACAACACAAAGGTCTCTGAACAAGGTGAACCGATTATGGTTTTTCATTCCCTAAAGGTAAAGCCAACTAGCTATACAAAAGCTTCACAAACACAACAAAAGAAACGTGACAACGTTTCGCCAATGGTGTGTTTACAAAATACGAGAGGAGAAGGACAGAGAGAATTTATGCTAAGGAGTGAGCATGTTGTAAACTAAAACCAGGTAACAGAGTTGTCAGGTCATGGAGACTGGAAAATGACTAAAGGAGTCGAAAAAAAACACTAACATGTAAGTATATTTGGAACTGTGAATTTCCAAGACGAAACCTACAGTTTGTGTTGAGGTAGGCTCTGAAACAACACTACTTTCACTCTGAACCAATGAAGAAGATCAGCTAGTAACGATGTTAGATTGGTCTGACAGAAGCAATTATCACAATACAAAGGTTGACTTGAAAAGTAGACAGAATTTGTAATAACACGGAGAACATATATTAAAATGAATGAGGTAGGGTAATCTAGCTTGGATACAAACGTTATCACCAAGCAGAGGACTGAAGAAATAAAGGAACGTTATAAGAGCAGAAGAAAAGATGATATGGTAATAATTGGAGGGCTGAGATTTATATTGGTGTAAGTCAGTCGATTACAAACAAGCAACAATTAAAAAAGCCATAACACCTTAAAGATGCACAGGTTTGGACCGAAATGACGTACACATTTTATTCATTTCTTACTTTATCGAATTCGAAAAGAAAATATCGAGATGTATTGGTTTAATCACAAGATACTTGACATTTTCTTCGTTTACTCAATTCTCAGCCAGACCTGACTTACACCATTATGATTCTTAACCATCCAGTTTCTATGTTAACCGTGTACTTAAAACAAGTGAAGTAAATAAAACGTTATACTCTTGAAAATGCAGTATAAATAAGTGTCTATAAAATTGATTGAATATAATAATGTCGTGCTGTGAATAAGAGAATCATACACATATTTTGCAATTGAAAGGTCAGGAGGGGAAAGCGATGAAACTCCATCTGGACTCATTTGGCAGCAGAATGAAAAAATAAAGTTTCAAGTCGCATTGAAACACATTGAATTGTTTAAATAAACATTCTTTTGATGTGAGGAATATATGTTCTAGGTATCTTGCACCATTGTAGTACATTTTGTGAACTAACAGATTAAACCATTAAGTCAAAATCGACCAAATATGGAGTTTCAATGATTTTTCCCTTTCAATTATATCTAGGTATATGGCATTTCATTATCAAATATCGTAGGAGACATTAAAATGTCATTTTTTTCCTTAAACTTTTCATATGTTTTTTCTCACTTTACATCATTTTTATTATTTTCGTGCGTGGGACCACTTGATTGTATATTCTTGCGAAGACTTCAAACAAAATAAATTCCTTACCCTTTATGATAATGTTGGTGGCCTTTAGAACATAACGACAACAAGAATCACTTGAGTTGCTCTTTTGGAAACCAGTGAACAATAACGAGCAGTAGCTAACAGAGGAGCAGCAGTGCTTGTAGTACTGTCCTTTAAACTAAAGCTGCCGTCACCCAAGTGACCCAACCCAACACAACATAACCAATCCAACCGAAATTGCACACGGGTTTCCAGCATAGAGGAGGGCTTTGAATGGGTTTGGGAGGTGGAGAAGAGAGTGATGATAGGTAGAGGGCTCTCAAGGGACACATTTGGCTTCTGACAGGGGCAGACAATAGCTTTCGTTAATTCAAACACGCACTCTGTGTTGTTTCAGAGTCACAAGGTTGCTCATATGTTGTTCCGCTAAGTTGGGCAGACAGCATACCCTCCCTCTCGCCACCTCTCTCTCTGCTTTATTTCACTAAGCCCACGTAATTGAAAACGATTTTTTTTTAAAGAGGGGAAAATAAAAGTTTTCATTTGCTTTCATGTTCTTTGAGAGTGGAGTGGTAGTCAGTGTCATTCTGTGTTCTGATAGGTCACTTCATTTGTTGATGAATATCCACGATAATGTTTTCATGGAAAAGGGGATGGGGAAATAATAGCAACATTAAAACACATATCTAGACATATTTTCTTTTACCTTGACGAAAAACCGTTCTAACATCTTTAAATTTATCATAATTGAAGCGGACAAGATCTGGAACAAGTATTCTGTGAGAGGAACAAGTTTTCTTGTGTCACAAAAAAACGATTTTAAATCACAGGTAGACACACTTCATCGATGTATTGAACATTATGTACAAGCGGTCGTAACTCAGTTGGTAGAGTGTTGGCTTAGCATTCAGCAGGTGCTCGGTTCGATACCAGAGACTGACAACCCTGACTGAGGTTTTCCCACAGTTCTTACTGAGTCACACCTAGAAAATTTCTGGATGGTACCTTCAACTTAGATTCCGGACAATTACTTGGTGCATTCTTTTCCCTACCCTATTTCGACCTGCGGCATAGATGCCTATTAAAGGCCATAAATAAATTCAAAGTGCAAGCAAAATTTATATTTATTCTTTCTTTAGTTTTAAATAATGTTACATACTGGACCACTAATGCTACCTAGCCGAACTGGTAGCCGTGTAGGTTAGAGCACTACGCGAGCGACTCTGTCACGGGTTCGAATTCCGGCTGGGGCATACATGTTTGAGATTGTAGATTTTAACTAGAACATGACGGATAACCGTGACGGGCCGAAGTCAAAAGTTACGAGAATGGTCCATACAAAATAAAGATTTTTTTTAATGCTACCTTTTCGATAAGGGTTTTCGTTGTAGAAGAACTCTCACACACACACACTTTCTCATTAAACAATTGAAGACCACAGGAAAAGAACGGGCTTTGTCCATTTTCTTGATTTTACAGTTCATATAATCAGTATTATGTATAATCACTATACAGATTTGCTTGTAATAAATAGACTATGCATATTCAATTCATGCACAATATTTCGTTAAAAATGCTCTTCAAAGAGCAAACAGATAATACTCTTATCTTAATTTGGCCAAAAATGGATAAAAGTACATTCTTTCCCTGTGGTTTTCAATTGTAATTATTTCGTTGCTTCTTTGCTGAAAGATATAAGTGTATTTGAAGGACATAAACCTGAAACGACCATTCAAAATCGTTCAACAATTTCTCCCATATTTTTCATACAAAAACAAAAAATCAGTGGAGGACATATTGACTGGTGGAAAACCCACAACTAGGCGGGAGGTCATGGTTTGAGGGGCCCAGAGAATTGGACGAACGAAAGCTGGTGTCGCAATATGGTGATCTACTCAGGGTTAGCGAGTGTAGCTTTGTCACTGAACGCTAACAATGTGTTTGTTTTGTTGAGTAATGATTGTATTTTATTCTTATCAACTGGTGATGACGTTGTTGTGTTGATTCTATTGTAAATCTAAAATTATTATATCGTTAGTGAGCCGAATAGTCGATTTGCTGGGACTGCTCTCATAACATGAAAATAAACAATCTTGTTGAAAGAGGAATTTACATACAATGTTGAAGAATGCATGTCTGGAACTGAAAAGTGAAAATGATAAAGATCTCGTTCTTTTTAACCTACCATTGAGATCAGTTCCGTGAAGAACCTTTAATTAAGTCCTGGTCCGTTTCTCTTTCGTGAACACAGTGTCAATCCTATCCGTCATTTTGCAGGACACAGTGGCTCAGTGGTAGAGAGCTCGCCTCTGGTAGCGTACGTTCCTCAGTTCGATACCGGCTTGTGCCATGGTAGACCAATACCGCGGGTGTGGATTTTCTCAGGGTGCTATCATTTCTTACCACTTGCTTCATTGCACCAACTCATCATCCATTATTAGCCATCCGGCCTGAGCCAAAGTTGCCTAAGGGTCTTAAATTCTAATCCTCTCCGCCATGACGTCCATATCATGTTCTAGTACGTCCATTTTATGTCCATGGACATACTGGACATGGAATGGACATCCAGAAAATGGAAGTCCCGAGAAAGGACTTCGTGCAAGTCCAGTGGATGTACACAGCATGTCCACAAATTGGATGTCTCGAAGGCAGACAATGTAGACGTGCAATAGATATCCAGAAATTGGTCTTAATTGTGAAACAGAAAATGGACTTACATTATACGGCTTTCAGTGAAATAAATATATTTAGTATTTCCTTCAAATATTCACAGACCTAATTGGACAATAATGAATTTTAATTTATTTATGGCCTTTAGACATCTTAAACTCAGGCCGAGATAGGGTGCATGAGAGGATGTTCCAAGATAGTCAGCCAGGTGTTAGTTTGTAGGTACCATCTTGGCATTATCCTGGTGGGACTGAGGAAATCTATGGAAAAGCTTATCGGGATATGCTGTCCCTTTTATTGTACCCGCGAACTTCCAACTACGCAATGTTGTAGTTTTAACTTTTCCATACAATTCGATGTAAGTTAAAAAAACAAAAACAACTAACTTGGTGCAGAGACGAAACGTTTCAGCGTGGCTGGCGGAGCATGTGCCTCGGGAACTGGAAAGGCACGTATCTAGCAGTTGGTTTCGGGAGAGGTGTAATGGCTTCCAGGGAGTCTATAAGATGTGTCTGAGTATGAAATATATAATATTTATTACTCGTTTGCTTACCTCATTTGTATCGTCGGAAGGCGTAGCTAATCGGTACACATTTGCTATAAATCAGACAATAAATGCACTTGTCGTACACTATGCACACAAATTGATATACTTACGTTTGCCTCAAACGAATAACAACAAACTAACCTATGAATCTAACAACTAGGGGATATATACTGATAATATTCATTGATAAGATAGGAAGTGTATTTTACTATTTATTTGACATTTTACTATTCTAGGGGACAATGTATCCTATTCGAACTGGAAATAGAGTGATTTGACCATTTTATACTAAATAAGCCTTTGTACACGTACCTCTTAGATCCGCACTGTGAAGTCTTTGGTTAATACTGTGGTGTCTACTAGCACTGGGCGAGTGTTGTCATAGTGCCTTAAATAAAAGTCTGTGTCTCTATCACACTTCTTCTTCTTCTTCGTGCTTTTAGGAGATGTATAATGAAACTAAAATTCGTTGAAATTACTAAAAACCATTAGACACTAACTAATGTTCAAGTTCAATTAGAGTTCGTAAAGATGTTGTCCAAGACATCCATTGGACTTTATTATATATAGGTCTGTTGAACGTCCATCTTCTGTCTAGGTTTGGTATAATCATTTCATTGATTTATTACATGGGAGTCGTTTTAGTTGTCCTATGTATCTCAGAAATGGATTTTTAAATATCTGTTTTCATCTAATTTTGTTCTGATTTTCATCTAATTTAGCAAATACTCATTTTTCAAATATATTAAGTTGTTGACATAATGTTTAATTAATACGAAACACAGTATGGGCACGGAAAAACACATTATTCGTATAAAAAGTGTGCATATCAATAAACCACAACGTGTCAGAAGCGTTAGAAATTAATATTATGCAGGAAGATATAAACGATACTTTAATTTTCGTTTATCCCTCGTATAAATATTTCTTTGATAGAAGAGATTTCGCTATGTTTTAGGTTCTTTTCATAGATAAACTCGAGAACTTCTAAACGAGAATGAAATCTTTTCGAATGTATTGGGACAGGAAAATCAGGAGCAGCCAATCCTAATACAGATGGAGGAGACTCATTGAATCAATGCTAGAGAATGTAGATTTCAAGACGGACCACAAACATGTTTCTGGCAGTCATAGCTATTGGTATGACAAGTGCACTTCGTCAAGTAAGAAAACATTTAATGCAACGTAACTTCAGCGTCAATTAGACTAAAATAAGAAACAGCAAACATACGAGTATTGCAATGTATTGCAAAATAACTTCAAATATATTTCGAGAAATTGGTAGACAATGTATTACAAAGAAATAGAAATACATTAAAATAATCATTCAGAAAATCGATATTTTAATGCTATTTGTAAACGTTTTGTGAATTTGTCAATTTATTTATGGCCTTTTACGCATCTCGGGGTGAGATAGGGTGGGGCAGAGGATGTTGGAAGGTAGTTGGCCAAAGTGTAAGTTGAGAGTATCACCATTTGACTAGTGTGACTGAGAAGAAACCCTGGAAGAGCCTCAGTCAGGATGGTCGGCCGCTGGGATCGAAATCAGGACCTATGGGAATACTAAGTAAATGGTCTACCAACTGAGTTACGGCCGCTCGGTGTAAAAATTTCGTAGTTTATCTATAGATCAACGGGAATTAGCGCTTATACATGGTTTATTGTATCTTAAAATGTTGAAATTAAAAAACAAAAAAACTCAAGGTAAATATTAACAAGTGGATTACATATAAGAAGTTTCTTTACACGATTCAAGTTGATATAAATAACACTTAAAAATCCCACTTACCAGGCTCGTGATAATGGAATAAACTAATCAAGACGATTCGCAGTCGTATCTGTTGTAAAATACCGAAAATGTAATGTTTGACCAAGATTTTATAAAATAAATTTTACTCATGCAACGTTCCATCAAACATAAAAATAAAATGAAACTTTAATAACATCTTTTTATTGTTCTATACAAACATGCAGTTAGTGAACACCGTCCAAAAGAACAAATAGATTTACAAAAGTACGTGTTTAATATTTAAAAATAAATAAAAAAACAAACATATATGCATTACTTGCATACCTCTCTACACAGGAATACGAGTTTACATTAAATTAATGTTTATGGCAGAGCAGGTTATGATTAGAAAGTTTAAACTACATGCTTTATGGAAGAGACAAATAATCAACCGTGCCGTTTTATGAGAGCGAAAAGCTGGCATGCGTTTTACGTAATATTTTTATGAAGCACACTTTTCAACCCAGGAGGCCTCATATAAAAACATAGCCTTTTTAGAATGTCTTATGAATGTTATACTGGCGAAGTTTTTTTTTATTTTTAAATTAGTTTGTTCATTTCGTTAGCCACGCCCAATTCCGGAAGCATGTTTCGGGGATGAGGGGGGGAGAGTGGTTATGATGTGACAACGATTAATGCATTTTTCGACCAACAGGTGACAGGATGGTAGTTTCCTGACTGTTTTTATGTTCTTCCCTTCTTTTTTTCGTAAGTTTTCTTTTTTCTTTCTTTATTTCATGAAGTGAAGTAAAATAAAACTGTTCCACATGGCTCATTTGCTCAGAAGTCTCGCCTATTTTCGTACTGAAAGCGCTTCTTTCATACTGAGCAATCGAAGTTACCCAGAAAGAGACACAAATCGCCCTTGGAGCGAGCCAAAAATGCTTCTGACACAGACGACGATTTCATAACATTTCTGCATTCCGTGCAAAATTTCTTTTTTTTTTTCATAACTGCTGAAAGAAAGGAGGAGGAGAGGAAGAAATGACGGTGGGCCGGGTAGTATCAGGTGCTTCGACAAGAGGGCGCTTGTTTCCGTCTATCTTACTTCACAAGAGAACGATTTCAGAGGAGAAGAAAGCTTCATTGGAAACGGTTCTAAGAGGAACAGATGAAGAAGGATTATTTTTTCTTCAAAGAAAACTTTTCAAAAATAATTATGAAATTGGTAGTCTCGGTTTTACTGGCGCTATCATACGCATATTCACTTTTCAGCCGATTTCAAGGACGATTTGATATATCGAAGTAGCCTATTTCCTAACTTAATTCTATTTTTTTCTTTATTTAAAATTTTATAAGCTCTCTCTATTTTTTGGTTGAAATTTCTGAAACACTGAATAAAATGCGATAGATGGGAATCGTAAAAGCTTTATATTTTTGGGTCAGTTTTTAGTAACTAGTGGCCTCGGTCCCTCTAGAGCTGTAAGTTTTAACTTTCTAAAATTGACAAACACTTATGCACCAGTCGAAATTCGAAGTAACCCACAATCTTGGGAAAGCTGGACCAAACGAATACGGCTGTCGGTAAATGGGAGCAAATAAAACTACATTCAATATCATAATTTGCTATGATAGAAAACAGAGTTTCAAGTAATTCATACACCAGCCTAATGCAGAATTGTGCCTTCAACCTAGGCTCTGCGCGACTTATTTCCCATATCCTCTTCCGTACTTTATCCTAGCCTGAGCCAAAGATGGTTAAAGGTAATAAATTATAATCCAATTTACGTAATTGACAATTAATTACTACTGAGACGTTGTCAGAGGACAAACTTTTCTATACCCAAAGGAGATGCAAAGAAGTCCCTATTACACAAGAGGCCGCAAAAAGTGATTTTAAGATAATGAAAAGTAGAAAATTATTTAGAACATTTCTTTTCGTGTATTGGCTACAGTTTATAACATCACGTCTTGTTCTTTACATATAGTCAGTAATGGATATCAAATATCAAACAATCTATTTAGTACCATTAGGAACACAGCATACACGCACTGTAAATTTAAAAAAAAGTGTTGAATTTTGCTACTTTTTCGCGTGTATATCTTTTCTTTCTGGTACTTAAAATTTCCCACGCTTGTTTTTAATAGACACTGACATTTAAAATTATTTCACAGGGCATATTCCATCCCTGTCAAGATCACCAGCTTGATTAGGATATTAGTATCAATTCAATCGAAAGACAAACAGAGGATCAAAATAGACCTGACTACCGATCATAATTATTAGGCTTTCTTTCATTTACCATGCAACAAGGTCAAAGAAAATCGTAGAAATTACAAAATTGTATTAATTTTCTGCTTTATTAAGTAACTCATCATCTTAAAAACAGAAATAAAAAGGACTGAAATTATTATCTGAATAAAGTTGGAATATCAACAGTTTGACCAAGTCAGTTTCATTGAATAATGTCTACACTTTTGACATTTTTATATAAGATTTTTTTAAAATGATTTTCTCTAAAAGTTTGTTTGAGAATTATTTTATGGATTGCCAGAGAGTAGGTTTGGAGGTTGGACAAGATTCTCTTGCTTATCGACCAAATTTATTCCATAATAAATTATGGCTTAAATTTAAAATGTGATATGTTATAGTCTGCTAATGAGGAAATGCGTATTTTTTTATCAATATACTTCATAAAGTTGTTATTGTTCATATCTTGAGTAATAGAATGGTAAACTCTATCTCAAAACAAATACTCGAGAGATGATTTCGAATCTCTTGAGAATAATGCAAGACACACATTGAGAGAGAGAGAGAGAGAGAGAGAGAGAGAGAGAATGAGAGGATCAGAGGGAGAGATAAGTACTAAATATATTTTTTTCTTCTTTTGTAAGATGGAGGTTCCATCGTAGACGAGAGGAAAACGGATAAATGGAATCTATGTCGCCTTTTATTAAATTCGAGAGTGGAGTTTCATGTTCCACTGATGACATCCAACAAAAGGGAGATGGAGAATTAAAACCCGCTGATTGTTTGTCTTCCTCACTCTAAGCTGTTTGTTGTTTCCTGCTTTCTTTTTTTCCTCTCAATATAGCTTATATTGTTAGTTGACCATCTGTCAATACTTCGTCTCTCCGACCGAGTTTTGTTTTATTTCAGATTCTTCAAATATTTTCTCACAATACTGTAATGAAACTCAGATATGTGTTCCATCGTTGCTTATCAATTGTACCCATAACATTATTTCAAGACTTTTATGATGTTGTCCCACTACAACCTTGTTATTTGAAATCAATCACAAAATTCTGGATTGTCTGTAACGGTGCCTCTCTTAATAGGTGAAATAAATACCTTTCGACTACAGTAGATTCTAATTCAAAGGTGATATCAAAGTAGAGTAGCATACATAGTTCTAAACCAAACATCAGTGAACCACTAATAAGTGTCAAATAAGTGAAGTCACACATTGAAATTAGTCTTCACACAAATTCCATTACTAATTGTCCATGGCATTATATTTAAATGCACAATTGACATGCATTTATTTATCTTCGCTTGTTATAATGACAAAAAGAAAATAGATTAACACAGAATCAACAACTAACGATATAAAAATTTAATACGAAAAACTTATTTCTCTCATTGCGCTTAAAAGATTGATTGAACGAATTTATTTATGGTTTTTAGGTATCTCAGGCTCAGGGGATGTTGGAAGGTAATCATCAGCCACGGCCTAGTTAGTAGGTACCATCCCGGCATTAGCTTGGTATGACTGTACGAAAAACTTACTGACCTTAATACCTTTTATATTCAACTTCCAGTTTCCTCCTGGGGTCACGCTGGCTCATGGTAGAGCGCTCAACTCTAGTGCTAGGGGTCGTTGGTTTGATCTTATGAGCAGGAAACTTACATTTTAACTGCTTTAAAATGCTATTTATGCAACCTCTAATTCTCACCTTGGTTTTTCTCTCACACGTTGTCCTTTTACCAAAAGCGAAATACTATAACTGCTCTGAAAACAACATTAAATGGTTCAAGTCATACAAACTTATTTAAAGACAAAAAAGTTGGTGCCACACTTCTCACCACGAAGTTTTGCAATCCATTGTTTAATATAAGGGAGTTCCACAGGGTTCGGTTACGGGGCCTTTCTTTTTTACATTATATACAATAAAACGGATAATTCTGTAGATATATATGATTGCGTTTAAAAAAAAGTTAAAAATAGGAATCGCTACTACATTGAAGAAAATATAGAAGATAAAATGTCCTCTCTATTCATCCCGATTTTGCACTTTTCCTATTTCAGATTCGGATTTTTGTTTCCTTAATATTGTCGAGAGCTTGCCATCAATGCTTTTCTATTGTAATTCCTTTCTTCAACCATACCTTCAAATGTATCCTTCAGTATACAATCTCTTCATAATCAATATCGGTACCACTCTCTTGTTTCTTTATTGTTTCCAGTATTATTCATCTATATTGTTGTTTTCAGTCTAATTCAGTATTGTTCGAGTTCTAGATATATACAATTACGAAAGAAATAAGATATATGCTTAAGAACAAAAGTTTGCTGAAACAATTTTAGTTTAATTTCCCGACAATTTGTCAATTAACAGATTTTTTAAAAATTTTGTTTGTGTATACATGCGCGAGTGAGTTTGTTTATCTTTGAGCGAGAGCGAGAGAGAGAGAGAGAGCATTATGCAAAGCTGGATGTTATTAGCAGTGTTAAACACAACACTAGAGCCAAGAGGTTATCTTGTGAATATCTGTTTGCACATGTCAGTGACAGGTGGGTAAGAGGGATGAGGTAGCTAAAGAGATTTCGAGTCAAGAGGCTACTAAATTCTCTCCTGATACATCTCACTTGACCAACATAACAAATGTCAAACACATTAACGGACACTGGTTGACCAAGGTTAACAATATCATAAGAGTCTATATGCAATATCATAGTTGTAGTGTGTTAGATGTTTGCTGGAAAAGACTGAGACTGTCGAAATTTATATCCGGATAATTACTCATCTGCATGCTCTTCTCGTAATTTTGTAGCGATTTCTTTCTTATCCATCTCCACTTGTTACGATTTACTGAAAAGAGAATATTCGAAGGTTGGACATGTCAACATGATGGAGGCCAAGGAAAGGACAAAACGTCCGCCAAATTAGTCTTATTACATGCCCTTCCCACGGAATTTTGAGATATTTTTCTCTACCTAGTTCAACAGATATAACAAGTCAATCTCTTCCATTCATTTCCCTATGGCCAAATCTAGTAAGAACCATGAGAACTTCTATGGAAAAAACAACTAAATGCATGGCTTCACTTCTTTTCCCACGTTCAAGTCCACTTAGAATTGTGATCTCACTCATTTTTGTATAGACAAATCTGCTAAAACGTGTCACCTTGCTTATTTTCCAATGGGCAAGTCCACTAAAATGCATGATCTGAGTTTTTTATCATATGGACAAGCTCAGTACGGAGAGTGGACTGGATTCTCTGTCTGCAAATCCGTAGAAGCGTGGCCAAACCTGGTTTTCAATCAGAAAATCCACCAACAAGAGAGACCTTACTTCTTTTGATATGAGAAATTTAAAAAAAAGAGCCAAGCGAAATATTTTCAACTTCTCAAATCTGCCCTTCGCGGTGGAAGTTCTCACACCACTGCTAATAATCACTCACGGAAATGTAAAAGTGAAGGTGACTGAGGGTCATCCTAATTTTTCCTTTTCATTCTTACACGTCTACGATCGCTACATTGTTCTTTTACTGTCTCGAACTGAGATTGGTTCTCTTTTATTATATTTATAAACTTTACAGTGCATGGTTTATTGAACAAACCCAAACCGCTATTGTTTTCTGCGACAAATCCGCAACAATAATTAATCTTTTGATTTATTTTGTGAAACTTCTCCATGAAGCTCACCTCTCATTTCCATTCATTCAACACTTTAACTATAATCAGAAGTGAACACAAAATTGTTCGCACATTAATATCTCATTAAAACTACAGCCTTCGCCTCTCAAACTGTCAGTTATTGCAGGTTATACACCAGTTGACATTTTGCGAACGTCCCACGCTTGTTGAGAGAGGATCGTACCACATGGAGAGATGGAGGAGAGAGATGTTTCGAATCAATTAAAGGCTTATAGCAAACACGGTTAGTGAAAGCCTGACGGGGAGAAAGAGAGAAGTAATTTACTTGTAAAATGTTGACACAGAATTTGTCCACAGCAGGATTTCTATACAGCCGCGAATAAATGAAAATGCTAACAAATGAATCCTTGAATTCCGTATCCTAACATTGGTCTTAATAAGTCGTAAGATCATGGTTTTCTGTGGCGAGATTACTTTTCCTAAGCGCTATTTTACAAGAAAGGTTATACGATAGTTGGAATGGCTTTATGGTGCTAAAATATGGACGACTCAGAAGCTTCTGTCATTTAATTTTTCGGGTTATTTTAATCAGAACTGATTTCAGTAACGTTTCTCTTCCCCTAATTTTGTTTTCTTTAATTTGCTCCTGTAGATTGTTCAATAATTTGCTAATACTGCGCTAATGTTGTTTAAGCAAATCATATAGCGAGATGCTGTCAGAAAGAATACACAGGAAAATTTGTCCAGCCTTAATGTCAAAACATTTCTTACATTCAAGTGTAGATTCAATGAGAACTATGTAGAAATAGTAAACGGTGTAAGTGCCAAAAACGAAATTTTACAGGAGATAGAAAAGACGGAAGGTTCCTCTCCGATTCCCACATAACTAAATCTTCCGTCGCAATTTTGGACTATTTTCAATCACTTCTAGTTTTTTTAGGTTGTTAGGATTGGCAATTCGAACATTTAAACATTCGGATTTGTTGTACCGTACTTACGTTGTTTTTCACTTTCAGTCTTCAAATATCCATATAATGTGCAATACTCTCAGCGATCGGCGTGAATCACTTCATCCTATGTTGTGATAAGTACTTGCACAGACAGTGTGATTATGTGGAACAGTAGTGTTATGTATCCAATTTCACTTCAGAATCATGTAACCTGCCCTTTATAGGTTTTGTAGCCTTTCGTTTCTGAACCTCCTTCGTATTCGTAAGGTGTAACTGAATTGTCAAAATAAATAAATAAAAAATGTATTGGAATAACTACCCAATTCATTGATATATCTTTACAAATAACTAATTAAAGCTTATGTATCGAATATCGAATCGTGTGTCCTTTGCCGACAAGAGCTTTTCTTATACCATTCATACTGGAAGAAAGGGAGAATTCTGATTGAAGGAAAGACTCACTGGAAGATGTTATTAGATTTCGGAATATAAAACACATATAGAGAGAAAGCCGATCTAGTAGTACTGTGGGTTGAGGCACCAAGCCTGCGACTCGAAGGTCCTGAGTTCGAATCCCAGCTGGAGTATGGATGTTTGTGAATTTTAGAGACTTAACAGGTAATGGACTTGAGACGGGCCGAAGTCATTAGTTACTAAAAGGGTCCTAAAATACAAAATTTACCCATTTTTGTTTACATATAGAGAGAACGACGAAGAAATGCAACAAATTTAGCTCCTGTATAGTTGTGGTTAATCGTAATCATAATGACGATGTAACTCAGCGATTTCATCTAGGTTATCGGATTTGATTGGTTTTCACGAGCTGAGTAAAGTTTTTTTAGTCCTCAATCAATAAAAAAAAACTGTTTCAATTATGACACGAAATATGGCTATGAGAAATATTATGCGTATAGTAGATGGCCAAGCAGAATTGTCACATCTTTGCTTCTACGAAGCTGACATCTCTTTTTGCACAGGGTGAAAACTCAGCAGCGTCCAAAGAAGAGGAAATGAATGCTAACATATAATTTAGTCCTGCATTTCTCTGAGACTATACATATACTTACAATAAGGCTGACTCTAAAACTTTCATATTAAGTAAAATGATAACAGGAGAGAAAGACTTCCTGCTTTTAGTTTTCTCTTGATGAAATTGCGTCTTTACTCGTTATATATCTTTTGCTTTGCTTTGCCATTTTTACTTGGTTACCTTTCTCATATTTCCCGTCCATCCTTCTCAAATACCCGCTTTTATTACATTTTCTCTTCTGCTTCCTTTCTTCCTGTCTACTATAGCAATCTTTTCCACTTCCTTTGTTTTCTCTCCAGTTTCCTGTCTACAAGCTAATTGTAACTTCCTGTTTTTCCTATAAACTTACAGTTCAGAGCAGTCAACAGGGAAATGTTCATACATTACAATAGTCAGACAAGCAATTCTTTTAAACGTAATGTATAAATTCGCATTTATTCGCTGAGTTTTTCAATGCTAACAGTTGTCAACAGATCAATACTACTGCACTTCCTGATGTTAGATGTATAACAAATGGATCCTTGACAACCATCAGTAAAAATACATTGTAAGTTTACAGCTTACTTGTATCCCTTTCCCACCACAGAGCCTTCGGTTATAAATCTATTCCAGCAGTTTTTTCTAAAGAATCCAGCTACTTCTTTAGCTTATCCTTTAACGTTTCTTCTGAATAGGTGCTTTTCAGAAGCTTCCTTCCCCTCGATATGGAAGAAGGCCAACATCGTACCCATTCCAAAGTCAGGCAACAAAAATTTGATCACTAACTACAGGCCCATATCTCGTTTGCAGTCTTATCCATCATCTGTGAAAAGATTGTTAAGGATAGGCTATTAAAATTCACTTTGCCATACATCCATCCGGTTCAGCATAGGTTTCTTCCTCGCAGTTCCTGCCTAACCAATCTGTCTATTCTCCAGTCACACGCCATTAGTTGCCTGTCTAATAATACATAACTTTGATCTCACAAAAGCTTTTGATTCGATTACTCATGTTCATATGTTACATAAACTTTCTCACAGGTTTAACATTCACAGTCAATTCTTATCCTTAATTAAAGTTTACCTATCTCACCGCCAGCAACATGTTGTTCTGTCTGGCTCTTCTTCTCAGTGGCGTACTATTACATGTGGAATATCACAGGGTTCCGTCCTCGGAATCTTACCTTTTGTTTTGTTTATGGACGACCGTATATGGACCACTACACTGAATCTTCTAGCAACATTCTTATGTATGCCGATGGCTGTAACTTTTTAGAGAAATTAAAACTCTTGATTATGTAACGCAATTGCAGTCGGATATTGTAATTTACTGTTCGTGGTGCGATGATAAATGGCCGCTCAAAATTAACACTGATAATGTACTACTCTCACAATTAGTCTTAAGAAACATCCTCTTCGAAGTTCGTATCATCTCAGCACAACCATTCTTGCCAAAGTTTAATCACATAAAGATCTTCATGTTTTAATCGACTCAAAGCTGACTTTTGAAGATCACGTTACAATGTCTACTAAAAGACCATGAGAATTCTAGGTTTACCTTTTAGATTCGTTGATTTGAAGGATCCTACAGCACTTAGTTTATTTTTCAAGAGTTACGTGCCTTCTATCTGGGCTATGGCGTCTCCCACAGTGCTGTCCAAGGTTAACAGTTTTCAACTTTTTCTTGGCTATCGCTTTCGTGTTCCATCCACTCGCAATTTCAACAAACAACTCTTAGAAGTCCTTCATATTGAACCTCCTTTAGCACGTATCTATTTGCATGACTTCAAAACCTCTATAAAATTGTTAATGGACATTTCACATCGGGCTATATTCTTCACCAATTGTTTTCTCGAGTTCCTGTAAGATCCACTTGCAGTAATGACCTGTTTGCTTTGCAAATACCCAGACTTGCTGTTGTACAGCGTTCCCTAATTTACTGATTGTCATCTCAGTTTAACAGAGTTTCAAGCCATCATGACTTTGCTGTACCATATAACCACTTTATTGAAAACCTGGTATCGATATAGGATTTAAGTTGATGTAATGATCTTATTTTTCTGTATGTTTTAATATTATTCTTTCTGTTAATGTATTTGTTCATTTTTATCCTATTTTGTATTGATTGTTTACCTTTTTTGTTTGATAACTCAGTGTAAAATGGTCTTAGTGCTGTACCGGGTTCTTGTCAATGAATAAAAAGATAAGAATATTATATGTTGACCCGACAGCTATAAAATAAGTTTGTCACTTATCTGACAGTGAAACCTTCTATACGTGGCAGTGGATTCCGGAAACCAAACCAAGTTCAAATCGTCGCTCTCAAGGCACAAGTGCGTCAGTTATATGGAAATTTGGTACACTTACGCCCTTTTGCTCCTGGACATGACGAAATGAAAGTGCATCACAGGAACCTAAGTTTGCCAAATCTGTCCCGAAGTCGTTCTAGAGATACGAAGTCACAACGATAGTTGTGGCGATGGGAAAGGTTACTGACGTAATACTGGTTTCATTACTATGAAGTATCGTAAGTGCCAAACCGTAAGAAATAACACAAAATGTTTCCTCTAACACTTGTTCAGTTTTCAGTGAAACATCGAGTCGCAGTGAAAACATAAACCATTTTCCATCAAAATTTTCGAAGTTGTAGAGAGTTATTTCCTTGACGCCACTGGGTACCCTAGTATTATAAATCAACTCAACGTTTTCACTTTTTCTACCGGTATCCCACTTTTTGTTTGACAGTCGTACGTCAAACACTTTCCGAGTTATGAGCTTTATAAGAACTCAATCGTATATAATATCGGTTCGTTAGGCACCGTCGTGACCCCATATTTCTAGAACGACTTCGAATTCGGGAATAAGATTTGTCACACTTAGATTTTCTTTCCTCAGTCCCACCAGCAAATTGCCGGGATGGTACCTGAAAACTACATCCTGGCCGACTACCTTCTTGCATCTTCTCCGCCACTCTAACCCAGCTTGAGCCTGAGATGACTGAAGGCCATGAATAAATTCAAATATGTACTTAAATTTTCTGTGATGTATTTTCATTTGAACTTTGTTTGATTCCCGGACTCCACTGTCGCGTACAGGATCCTTACTTTTGAAATTACGTCCCTCGGCTATCACTTTTCAGCGAAGAGAATGGGAAATATATATTGACCAGCTCCTAGCTGAGGTAGCATTCCGGCATTGGCCTGATGAAAGTCAAAAATCTTAGTCAGGATATCCAGCAGCTGGGCTTGAATCGAAGTGCCTCCTCAGAACTGATTGGGGACCGAGGTAGCTCAGCGCTCACTGCTGATGCTTGGGATCCTCGGTTCGACTTCAGCTCGTGTCATGTGGGCTTTGTGGTGGACAAACACCATGTGCATGGGTTTCCTCGAGGTTCTCCTGCTTCCTCTCACTTTCTTCATGCCACCAATTCTCCAATCATCCATATGCCCTGAGCCAAAGTTGCCTAAGGGCCTCAAATAAAATTGAAAAATTCAGAATTGCTCGGATCCTCAACTCCGGATCATAAAAGTTGATAATAAGTCATCCTTTTTCTTCTTTAAAACGTAAAAAAATAAGGTTGAGAAATTAATGGAAAACAAAACTGCTCAGGGTAACCAGGGTCAACTGGTGCGTAGGGGACAATGTAAAAAGTATGTACTCATCAGAATGTACGCCATGTTTTGGGATGCTTAAAAAAATTATAAGGAAACAATTTCACTTGACAAAAAACCGGAGATAGAAAGACTGATGAATCTTAGCAAACTACAAAATATGTAATAATTAAAAGGAATTTGTGTAAACTACACTAAACAGCATTTTGATGCTTCATCTGGTTTAAAGATACAGAAAAAAAAACTTTAAAAAATACGTACATTTAGATGAAAAACAGCAATACAAAAGAGAGCAGAGCAGAGAGAAACAGACACCAAATTGTTTACGACCATTAACCTTTTATGAACTACATAACACGCTGGTACGCTACTCGTTTTCTGTCCGATGCGATAAATGTTTATTTTCTTTACTCAATGAGAAGTGCCAGATGGTAAGCGAATGGGTTTTGTTGGGTTTGTTACGTCTATCGCTTAGTGATTGTTAATTGTTTCTATTCTCATCTCTCGCTCCTAGTTTTCTTTCCCTTTTTCGCCACAAATATTTGGTCCTTTGATTGTTCATCACAGTAGGCGAACTGCACAAGGATGATCAAAGAGAAACCAATTCTAAAACCAATAATAAACTCGTACAGGTGCACGTAAAAGCATGTAGAAATTTCACTGTTATAGGCATACATTTATTGGGATCATAAAGTGTATATTTAGGGAGGAGGTTGATGCCGTATTATTTTTAGGCTATTTTCTTTTACTATACTCAGCTTATAATTATGAGAGATACATTGAATATAGCACAACAAGAATGTGTATACCTCAATAGGAATGGTTTAAGACCCGGACGGTAATCTCTCATGGGAAGTAGGAGAGAAAGTTTAAGTACGAGGCTTGGTCAAACATTAATGATAATTGAAAAATATAGTGAGGACCGTGATAAGTTTAAGGCTTTCTTAATTTATTGAGCCTGTGCCACAGAGTCGGAAGTTTTGAGGCTTCCACGCAGAAAGAAAGCCTTTGGTACACCCATTTCCAAAAAAATATAAATCTGTACTCTCATCTTTTCACTGTCGGACGTCCTTCAGCAAGTCGAACAGGTAGGTCAGAAGGAACCACGTAAGGAATATATGGGAACAGTCAGGAGGGCTTCATTTCAGTTCTGAATCCTAATCATATGTAATATCCCGGGAAAATATTTTTGAAAAAAAAATTAGGAGAAATATACCCGGAAAAAAATCTACAAGCTCGAAAATTGAGTTTTCTACCCGACAACTGAACCAGCGCCTAGTTAGAAGGATATTTAATTCCCCATATTTCCTTTCCGTTGTCCATAATCTAATGCTTTCAATAAAATAATTATTTTGTATAATACAGAATAATGTTTTTCAACTACTTTAAGCAACTCATATCTAAGGATGCAAATGGTGAGAAATATACTTGTTCTATTTTTTTCCTTTAATAAATTTAATTTGTGGAGCACATTTTTGTTGTTATTGGCAGTCGAAACATAATAGACTTAATCATCTACTTAATTAGGTAATTAGAGGTTATTAATTAGGTTTGTCTTCAAAGATAGATTGTGAAGTTTGAATTCAACACGAAATTAATTATTTTATTCCAACAGGAACCAACACCTAACATTATTAACTATTACAGTAGATTATCGTATGATTGCTCTGCTATTTAGGTTTCTATGATTACGCTTGAGTTCTACAGAAACAATAATTAAACACCAGTCGAATATATTGTCTTACAAAACATTAAATATTATTCACGTTCAATCTAGAACTCATTGTTCATCCTCGGTTGACTGGTAATATCATTGTTGTATTACTGGTGACTGTACAATGATAGAAGATGTCTACATTTTCTATGGCACATAGCACCAAATTAGATTTCCTTGAATTGTCTTTATTGTCGAAGAATTCTTTGGAGTTTACAATTTATTACGAAGCACTGTTAAAATAATGAAGTCTTGGATTGTTGTAATTGAAGCGTCTGCGCGAACAAACGTCTAAGTGACATTTTCTAATATAAAAAAAATCACGAGTACATTTTTATATATAACAAGAAAAATATGAGGCATAAAGTATTCATACTTTGCACAAAAGCGGACTTTGATCTAACAGGACTTTGTGCTAAGTATGAATATTTTATGCTTCCTAGTTTTCCCGTTATATATAAAAATGTACTCGTGATTTTTTTTATATGAAAATGTCACTTAGACGTTTGTTCGCGCATAAGCTACAATTGATCAGACTTTTATCACGTTGTAAAATCATTTTGTTGCATTATCATTTTATTCATTCCATTTTGTTATAGTATATGCTCCCATTATGAAACAAGTGTTTGTTTCGTTTTCTACTCTGTATTGCGTGTTGAAACTGAATGTGTAGTAGGCCTACATTCTGTAACATAAAGAATAAAAGAACGAAGTTCGTTCAAATAATAAATGCAGTTTATTATTATTTATATCTCAAAATACCATTTTTACAACTCTCCAAGATTTTGACAATATTTTACAAAATTCCTCAGCTACACTTCCCGCTGTCTCTATATTAACAATAGAGTATTGTAGCTTCTAACTTCAACTCTGGTACTTATAGTCCGACCAAAATGACTTGATAGCTGAGCTCCATTTATTTACATTGCTTCCAACGATCAAGTCATTACGATCGGACTATAGTCGGAATTGGATCATTTTGTAACCTGATAAAATTATTGATATGTTAATTACTGCTTGGCTGAGGTTAAAGATGACTGGTGTTATTGAGTTATATCATTTCGATTCTTAAATTGAAGAAATAATTGCCACAAATAAGCACTTGAATATCTGCGTTTGCAGTCCACTATTTATACAGATTGATTTATTTATTTATTAGAAGTTAGCACGGATACTGCAAACGCCATTTTACACCATTCTTGTAACAATGTAACTACACTTTTCTTTAGTTCACAATGGTTTGTGGTGTTCTCAAATCTTGCAACGTTAATTTAACTCATTTTTTGACGTCATACAATGATGAAATTTTGCACAGCGACGTAAGTCGGATGTAAATACAATATTCTACTGTTACTTTTATGTATTTACATATATTTGAAAAGCATATATTAATATTTTTTTAATATGGACTTCTTTATCCTAAAATAAATACTAGCCTGCAACGATGTTGCGTTTAACTGGTTGCAGAACACTTTAGGATTTGCGTCACAAAACAATTTCTTGAGAAAAAGTATCCGAACACCGGAACAACTCTAAAAAAAATAATAAAAGAACTTTTTAAAGGCATACTTTTCTTAAACAATTCGTACTAAAAAGTAAAACATAATTTTATTTATACATGACTAAAAAGACAAACATGGGACGCGCCGATTGAAGAATTCATAAAGTGACTGTATATGAGAGCGCGCTCATGCTTTTCCTTTTAGTCATGCAAAAAACAAAATTATTTTTTACCTTTTAGTACGAATTGTTTAAGAAAAGTAGGTCTTTAAAAAGTGTTTTTATTACTTTTTTAAATCAAATAATTCACACCCGAAATGTTTTTCTCTTAACGTCCATAGATAGTCAAACCGAATTGTTGTAGATCTACAAAAGAAAACCCAAGGAACATGTTATCAAAAAAACAACTCATAACTCACTATTGTTACTGAGAAACTTCGAAAGAAATTAAAGCGAAAGAATAAAACGTTAAAACCAATTTTCTTGATCTCTGAAGGTCAGTTGAAAAACTTCCGCAACTGCAAAACAACATCTACACCGTCTATCCTTGTTGTTTTAGATGTTACAGGGAGAAGTAACCTTGAACAACTAAATTTATTTCATGCACTACCACACCTTTAAGACAACCAAACATTTGAGGATAATAAAATCTTTTTCCATTTGAAGGTCGTACGAAGAGACTACCATTTTATGTTGTTCTTGAAGCAGCAGCTTCTGCGAGCATGGTACTACCATTTGGTACAGTGTATTCTAACAACGACATAACGACCTGTAAAAAGAAAAAGGGAAGGAATACGTTTTTGTTTCGAACGGAACTTAATGATGTCTGTCGCCCCAGTTTTCTTATTGGCTTTAGTTCTGTGACGGTAAGAAAAGATGTGTGGGAGCGTGCACTATCATGCAAGAAACTATTCCATTCCGAAGACTCCTTGCAGGTGAAAGCTCACGACCATAATGTTGATTGTCTTTTGTCACCTATATACGGAATTATTTTCTCTCATCCTCTATCTCTCTTCCTTAAAGCTTGTTTTATATATATGTGTGTGTGTGTTTCTCAGCATCACGGTATCTACGCAGATTGAGAGAAAGAGAGATATAGAGAGAGAGAGAGCGCGCGCTAGCATCTGTTTTAATCGATTTTCGATGCTACGGACAGAAGTGAGTAGAGTAGTGGAGCGGGGGTGGCTTCAGTTTGATTTTGCTGGTTTTTTTTAAATACCGCGCATGCGCAGAAGAGTTAGCTACAAAATAAAGAAAAAGAATGAAAGGGGTAGAGCGTCAGTAGAGAAAGAAGCATCTCATCCTAGTTTCAGCCAGTAGCATCCACTCAATCCTCATTTGTAACAACTTCATCTGAGAGAAAAGGCGGTAGTGTCGAAAAACCGACACTAGTAACATTTCTGGATATAAAATGAGAGAAGTGGGGGCTACAGCAGGGATTTTGAAAGATCTCTTTTTACAAAAAAATGAAAACGAAGAAGAGAATGTAATGTTTATGTAACCGTTTTTCTGAAATCGAGAAGTGAGATCTTGACGTTTTCTTAATCATTCTTCACTCTCTAGATGTCACTAGTGTATTTCGAGGATTTAAAAGCTCTTTTTTTTTTTTTCATTTCGTGCTTCTCTGTAGTAGGATTTGTAAACAGAATCAAAGGACTTGTTTAATATTTCAAGCGCTTAATCTGGTTTTCGTAACAACCAGTCTGATGGCTTTACTTAAAGGGAGAGAGAGATGTTGGGAAATACATTATTACAATCTCCTGTGAGCTGTTATTAAATTTTTAAACAGAAATACACCAACGAAAATGGAGAAAATCGTTGTTCCTTCCCTCAGTCGTTCTCACGTTTGGTCTTAATTACTTTTCATTACCGTATTGTTCACTGCAAGAGGTAAATTCTACGAAGAAATATAGGTCAGACCACATTCGGAGAAAATTGCATTTAATCTCGTTAGAAATTATGGTGGCGGTGCGAAATTTAAACAAACATTACCACATTTTGCTGCTGCAGTACATGGCATATATTATTGATAATTAATGAGAGTTAACTAGTAGGAAACATTTAGTTTTAATAGTTTTTCTGAACAAATTCTCAGATATATATTTAAATCAATGATTCCATATAGTTTTCGAGGGAAATGTAGTTGTTCCAAAATATTATAAATAATATCAAAATAATTGTAAGGTTTATAGATAAGTCTCTCAACGTTCTCGAACACAAATTTTTGAATGAAAATTAATACGTGCCCTAATTCCAGAATACTGAGTTCAGTTGTTATCGTCTCTTTTCTGGATAATTAAGGTTTAACCAGCAACGACTTCATTAATTATTAATCCTTTTGGGGGTAGCCAGTTTTGAAGGTTTTTGGTAAGCTCATCAAAAAAAAAATATTAAATGCAACTTTGGATCTCCTTGTAATATTGTAATCTCAATAAAGACAATATAGAGTTAAAGAAATATGGCAGGAATATATATATATATATATATATAATTGAAAGTAACTATGTGTGCTTGAGCATCACGCAAAAAGTACTTGACCGATTGAAATGATTTTTCGCACGTGATCAGACACTGGATTGGACTGCGAAGTTATCGTAAGACTTTGATTCTAAAATTATTATCTTCAGAGATAATTGACAATCCCTTGAATTCCAATGGCGGTGGTAACAATAATGGTAAATTTAAAAGCAAAGCACGCGGCAACCTACACTACAGTGTTGTTCGACGTGTTGACTACCTCCAAGTGATGAAATTTGGCATGACTATGAATTCATTAACAACGGCTATCTCAGGTAACACACCTCTAACAAAGTTGATTGGTTACAGCCTCGATGGCTGTTAGCAACATATTTTATTCGCCCTGCGCCAACGGGTGTGCAAATCAGCCAGTTTAACAGTAAAAACGAAAATTCTTAGTTTCAAAACAGTGCTTCAATGTTGAACAATCCTATAGTCGCATTTTCCCCGCATAGCCAAAAATATTCTTTCTCTGAAGAACTACCAGATGTTTCTACAAATTGACGTAGTTCCAGAAATGCCCCATCAATAATACCTTGGGAACATTTTACATAAAACACTTTACGAGAAAACATTTTAAAAGAATATGTGGTTTTCTGTTTGTTTCACTGCACAGCGTTCAACTCAAATATAAAGGTAGAGAAGACCTGTCTATAACGGTCACTCTTAAGCATTGAAACCAATAACTCGTAAAATTTTAATTTTATGAAAATTCTGCGTACTACAATAAATATTACTTTAACACAACTGCGTATCTCTCTCTCTCTCTCTCTCTCTCTCTCTATATATATATATATATATATAAATTATATTCAGTATGTTTTTTACAGTGAAAAGCATGTTAGAAATTTAACATGGATAAAACGGTCACGTTTTGTCCATGTTCAAGACAACTGCAAATACATGTTTAAAACCTTAATTACAAGCAAAATTTGACAGAGTACAATAAAATAAGAAAAATCTTTAACGATAAACAAACAGTGAACTTTGAAACGAAATATGCTAAATTGATCTCCTCCTTAATAGATAGTCCGAAAAGACTTCTCTAGAACATTTCATGTAAAAAAAAAAAACTCAGAAAAGTATGCTTTACTGTAACAAAATTGCAATTAATATTACAGAGCAAAATTTTACAGGGAAATATTGCAAAATATGTATAGCAAAATAGGATAAGACTGTTACTGTGGCCGCTTTAGAGAAGTGACATTTTATACAGACATGGTGACAAGAAAAGTAGAGGCGGTCATTATAGACAGGTCTCCTTTATTAGTCGGGGACCATAGGGTAAAAATTTTAGTCCCGTATGCGCCTTCGTGAAGAAAGCAAGGGACTACGTTTAATATGTTTCTAGATGTGTCAGGATACCAGAATGCTTTGGTGCCACTTTCACAATGGCGTCGTTTCAAAATGACGCCTATTTTAAAATGGTGGCTTTCATAAAATGTGCGATATCTCTGGTCTCCCTGTTCCAATTTTGATCATTTTGTTTAAAAATGGTAGATAATTTAATACTCCTTGATTTTGATTATCACAAATGTTGTTGTGTTGTCAATAGTGTTTAATTAAAATGTGAAAAATGATTTTTTTCATGTTCTTTGCGTAGAAGTCAATTCAACACACCTTATCTACGTCCCACTCTCAGATTTTTATGATTTTTGGTTTATTGCTAGTAACCGTTGAGAATATTATTATTTTTTTAAAAGATTTTTTGACTTACTGGCTTTCGTTCTTTGAAAGTAGAAAAAATGATCATCTCTCAAATCAAATAAAATTTTATTATTTTCAGGATATAAAATTTTGTGCAAGTCTCTGTCAAGTGTCATATCAAATGAAAGCGTATTACAAGAGCTTTAAAATTAGCCATCTCCGAGCTCTCTAGCTGCAACCATTGCTGAGTAATAATAAATATTGTAAATTAATATTGACTTTTTTGTGATATTCAACTTTCATAGAACGAAAACCAGTGAGTCAAAAAATCTGAAATAAATAAATAATAACATTCTCAACGGTTACTAGCAATAAACCAAAAATCATAAAAATCTGAGAGTGGGACGTAGATAAGGTGTTGAATTGACCTCTATGCAAAGAAAATGAGGAAAACCATTTTTCACATTTTAATTAAAAACTATTCACAATACAAGAACATTTGTGCTAATCAAACTTAAGGGGTATTAAATTATTTAGCTTTAAAAAATGATGATCAAAATTGGTGCGGAGAGACCAGAGATATGCACATTTTATGAAAGCTCAAGCCGCCATTTCGAAACGACGCCATTGTGACAGCGGCACCAAAGCATCTTGTTATCCTGACACATCTAGAAATACATTAAAACTAGTCCCTTGCTTTCTTCACGAAGGAGAGCATACCCTATGGTCCCTGACTATATTTATGTCCCTGACATTCTTGTTGTCATGCATAGAATATGTTCTTGTCGTAATGCCTGACGCCGTGCATAGAAAAATCTGTTTGAATTTGAAGTAGTAACCCACTAAAATGTACAGGAAAGAGAGATTCAATTTTCGCCAAAGTTTTTGGAATCCTCGCTCGATTATAAATCTGTATTCCTTATAAACTATCGTCCACTCTCAAGGCATCGGGAAGTTGGAAGGAGGTCTTTAAAAGAGGGGAACTTGGAAGTCCAACTAAAATTCCGCTTGTAGTCCGTAAATAATTACATTAGTATCAGCATTGCCAAATATGGTTTACAGCTTCCATGCAATACTCCACCTGTAATTCTAGTAGAACAATGAATGATCCTTTGCTTATTGTCATGAAGGAAAGATAATATTGCTTATAAACTTGAAAAGTGTAGCTCAGAGAAATCAAGAGAAATTGAAATTTTGGGAAGGATATTTTCCGTGTATCACCTTTCAAGGCCCAACAGGACCTCAGGCAATTATAAATGGATATTCCTAATAGACTTTGGTCCCTTCTATAGATGTTGTGAAACATCAAAAGACACATGTTCCATCGTTCTTCGACCAAAAAGGTGGCCGATATATTTTTGTCATCTTGTGGCACAATAGGGTTACATCAGACACATTACAGAGCCTCGTATGGCATCTCAACCACTCACAATTCAAATAGTAGACCATAACAAATGGCTTTGTTCTAGTCGTATTTACATAAGGATCTTCGGAATGAAACGTAGATTCTGATAGCTGAGGAAACTCAAGTACGTATCGACCAATATGACGGGCTGGTTTAGTATTTGAGGTATCAACATCTAGTGATATTGACAACAGTATATTTTGTTGTTATTGTTATGTAGACGTGTTATATAAATAATCTGTGGTTCACAAGATCCTATTCGATCTGTGATTCACAAAATAAAGTCTTCTATAGTCCGTTTTAGATCCCTTTATAGCAAAGGTGTAGCAAAAGGAACTTTCTATTCCCGCTCATGGTGTCCGTCCGTGTCCGGAAATTAAATCTTAGGTACTACAATCTGGCAACGTGTAGAGAGATGATTTAGGTGTCGTTAAAAAGCTCTTGGCTAAACCAGCTCAGGACTGCCAGAATCGTCTTGATTGCTGCTGCTGTAGTTCAGTGTTACCAACCCATTTAAAAATCAATTGTTCAAGTTGCTTCCATTCAGTTAGACCAAGCTGCGCCAAACTTAGCATAAACATTATTCTACACAACACAAAAAAACATTGAGATCGCCTACGTCTCCAAGCAACCATCTTACCAGTGTTGCCAACATATACTCTATAAAATTACTTTTCGTTTTTGCAAATTGTTTCCATTGTTTTAGATATAGGAGCACCAAACTTGTCGTAACTATTATTTGACAGAATAGAAACGTCTTTGTTGCCAGCCTATTTTATTAAAATTAATGCTTGCGTGGCTAAAATGCTATCAAGGGACCGGAGCGTTCACGGTTGTTAGTTCAATCGCAGCTCCAATTTATCTTCTATTCACGAGGACCGGAGATCTTTAAAGAGAATGTAATCCTATATTTCAACAAACGTATTTTCAAGATAGCGAACAAGTTTCTTCGGAATTGACAACTGCGTTGCCAAATGTCATAACTTGGCCGAAGAAGAAAAAATATACCTCAGAAGATTTCTTGAAGAGTAAATGGGGTGAAGCCTATTGCAACGACTAATGAATCAATCTTCAGTATGTAATATAAGAAGGGGAAAAACAGAGACTTTGTCAAAATCTTCTCTATCAATAACAAGGAAGAGGTGGGGAAACATAATTTTAAAAAGACTACTCGCTGATACCTGTACATTTTCTTATCTCAAGAGGACACTATTCGATCGAAGGAATACACTGTACCATTTTGTAAATAAAAAAAATCACTGTATCACGTAGGATGCATCTTGGGAGCAGTCGGTGTTATTGTGACTGGAAGTGTAACACAAGATCTATGGGCTACAGTTTATGCTAAGAACAGATACACAGGATATCAGGTTCTGTGATTTTCATGCTATTCCTGCGCATTTTCTGATACAGTGAGCGTTAGAAAAACTTTCTTCTCTAGATAACGTAAACGCACCAGTAATGGGCATTGAAGCGAAAAGTTGTAAAATACGATTTTCCTAAGGGCGGTAATCATTTCAACTAAATGGGAAAATTTAATATAGTATGTTCTGATGCCACTGAATAGTATTCGCTCGTCATGGCTTTCATATGTTGTTCTGTGCTATTATCCATTACGAAATGCCTTGTTTTCGAGTATATAAATGACCAAAGCAATTATATCTTGGATCTGTTCAGGGCGTGTCCATTACCGGTACGGCAAAGTCAGTTTTTGTCCAGTTATGGACACTCACTACTGTATTCGTTACTGAGTTGAAATCAAAATCGTTGATTGATTGAGTTGTTATTACGTCCTAAGCGAGCTGATGAGCTTCTAAGAACGAGACTTACATTTTTTGTAAAATGGACTCTGAATCACTCCGTTCAACAGCTCTTAGGGAAAATTGAACTCATGAACACACGCGCAGAAAATGAGCGCGCTAAACTCTCCACAACTCCGAGGGCGAAATCATAATTCTGTTAGTTGTTCTAATTCAACTCGGGGAAGATTATTTACTCTTCGTGACCATAAGTTTGTCAGGAACTGTTTTGGTCCCATATTTTCAATGATGGATGCGGGGATGCCCATTAATGCAATGATTTGTTTTAATATTGGACACTATTCATGGACTATTCACTATTGGACATTAGAATTTGCATTGTTATGACCACAAGGAATCCATAGCTCAGGCCCGGATAGGGAAGGGAAAAGGAAGCGGGAAGGAGTCGGATAGGTCTAAGTTGAAGGTGCCATTATGGTTTTTGTCTATTATGACTGAATGAAAAACGTTTAAACCTAAGGAAGGGGCTCAATAGCTGTTTTCGAACCCAAGACCTTCGGAATTATCACTCAATGGAATTCCATGAAACAATCAGATAATCGAAGAACAGCATGAAATATATAACCGTGTTTACTACTTATATTCGAAACATCAGCAATGATTATTTGAATTATTTTTAGTTATACAGTATGTCCGTTACTGCGTGTCCATTTTAGGAACATCCAGGTTTTCCATGTCCATCACTGGTACAAAAACTATGTCAGACAAAAAAACGTGATTTCTCCTCACATAGTGTATATTGATGAAAGTAATGGGATAGAAGTCACTAGAAGAAAGCATTGAGAACGTGTAACATTCCCATTTGATCAATACATTTAAACTGTATTTGAGTTAAAAATTATACCGGTGAAAAGTGTCCTTAAAGTGTTCATTACTGGTTCCTTTCCCTTGCATGTTTCGCAATGAAACACACGAACAACTTGGAGAAATTATAGAAGACTACAACAGATAATTACTTTGGATTCCATCTCTATCTTTACTTCAGTGGTACAGACAAAAACTTTAATGTGCGTTACAAACAAAACAACTACAGCTCTAGGAATTTTTTCACGCTGAGCTTCACGTAGGTAGTGACTGACAGACTTTTCAATGAATGCTGGAACCAGGTAAGCAGTGCACATGAACTGTTGTAAAGGAGTCTTTTCTAGCTACAATATTTAAAGAACTTGATTGAACACCTGGTTCCAGAAAAAAATATATCAGAAGTTTGTTCGACAAAGACTTTTGTCATCAAGAAACTTACTAAAAGACGTTTTAGTCAGGAATATAGACTGACGTTCACATAGAGCAAGCATTGATCAAAGATATAAAAACAATCATGATGAGAAGGACTTGAGAAGAATGACAAACCCTTTGTTAGTTAAGAATATCTGATCTTCATCACCATCTGACCACAAAGAAATCTGTAGAAACTTTTATTGGACTTCCCTCAGCGCATTTGGAACATTATGTTAAACTGAAAGACACCTTCCAGCTCAGAGACAGAAATGACCTTGAGACGTTTCTTATCTGTCAAAAAAATACTGTGGAAAATACAGAGACAATCTACAAGCAAATAGCACTACGAAATTTGGACATTGGCTTTTATTGAATCGCATACACTAATTGATGTGTCTTGACCTCAGTCTGTGTATCATGGGAATCAGCTTAGTTTGTAAAGTGCAATGTGTGTGTATTACTATTATCTATCCCTGTTTGTGGTTGTGTCAAGGTACAAGTCATGTAAAAAGATGGAAGCATATATGGGACAATGTTATGCTAACAAACTTTGTTTTTCACTTATCTGTTTGTTTTTCAGAAAAGTTCTTGCTTTGTCTTTGTCAGATGGCACAAGGAACGCCAACCACAAACTGTACATGGGTAACAAAAAGTTTAGAAATTGGCACAAGTCAGGTATATTATTTCCTACTTATACACATAATAATAGAATTTTATGTAGGATCAAGAAAATTCTAAGGGAAGCGGGCCTCCTAGCTTTTATCTGTCTGTAGGCTTGCTCCAGCAAGGGCAGAGGAGGGAGGTAAAATGGAAAGATAACTATGTAAAATGTTCAATATAAATAAAATAATTTTCATTGCCTTTTAAACAGAACAGTGGCTTCTAACCACTCCGTTAAACATTCCTGTGAGTTTCGGCGGGATTATATAATTATTAGGCTTATGAAGTGTAAGTTTGAAAAGTGTATTATGATAACTATTTTGTTTTCTTTGAGCGCGAAGCAAAATTAAAATTTTAGAAAATATTTGGAAAGCATAGTTTCTTATAATTTTCCTGTCAATTTTAATAAAATTGGATGATCGGCTAAAGTGTATAAGGTTTTGTTTCTCATTATTAAATATGGGAAAGTATAATGACTTCCGATTAACCAAAAAGTTACCACCCTTGCTTTCTACGTGGGTGCTTACGAGTTAAAGTCCCACGGAGGCCCATTGAACGGAGTGGTTCAGAAGCCCACTTTACCAAACGCAGAGGTGCGTTAATAAAAGCTCACTGGCTTGTCTAAAATGTTAATAACAGTTCAATAAACTGAAATATACAACGATCGGCACACTATTGTGTCTCATTTCTATTGCCTTCAAACACTATCCTCCTTTCCGTGGTACAAATCAACTGTAACTGTATCTAACGTTTGAACGTGCTTACCTGTCCGTGTTGTCTCTTCCGTTCTGTGTCCCATATCATGCACAACGACTCTCAAGCAATTTAATTTCCAACCACAATTATGTGTTAACAGCCTACTAAATAAATATAACATTTAAAGGGTATTCACCATGTTAATAAGGGTAATACAGTCACTCAATTTTCCTTAACCATTGTCAGATCAAGTCATAATATAAACGTTACTTCTTTTATCAAATCGTTTTCACGTGAGAGTCTCTGTGAAAGACTCAAAACGAATATGCCTTAACTCCAATGCTACTCCCAAAGAAACAAAACACTTTCTCCGATGACAAGGACACATTCAACAACTATACTGCTTGCTGAAGCTCGACATCATAGTACTCTTCTGAAGAAAAAAGAATGTGAGATCTCACTTATAAATCGTTTGGAAAAATCTTACTAAATGAGAAGACATCTTCTAAAGACAAAATTATAAAAGGTGTCCACAATGTCTGCCCTCCTCCTGAGTATTTCCGGAACGAATGAAAATATGAGAAAATACCGATGCATGCATTCATTTTTTGATCACCTTGTACTCTTCTATTCGACTCTTTCAACCTACGAAAAATTTGTAGAAAATAGTCATTTTCGAAATTTGACGTCCCGTTATTTTAAATAGGGGCAACATATCATTCCCAGGATTGGTCCAAGATTTTGCTCTCATCAAGACCTATAAAATAATATAGTATTCAACCTCCCTTGCAATTTGAAATTTTTTGAGTTGCACCCACCCAACCCCATGATGGCGTCAGAGGTGGCAAAAAAGTTAGGCCTTCAAAATCATGGAATCTGTATTTTTTCGTATTTCAGTTCGTTCCGGAAATACACAGGGTAGTATAACAGACTTTATGGACACTATGTATAAATTTCTTCTTAAATCAGATTATTTTTTTACTACACATTGTACTTTGTCTTCATTTTTGTAATGTATTCTTTTAAAGTAAGTAGTTGAAACTTTTCTTCATGTGCTTTTATAAAAAAGAAAAAAGAAAATGAAACCTACTATTCGAGGAAGAAGCTAGGTACATCCACTTTTTCTAAAACTTTTCATTTTTTTTTCTTTTACTTTTTGGGTTAAAATAAACCAAAGAATTTTAATGCAGTGCTCACTATCCTCTGAAAATACTCTAATTTATGACAATTTTATTTATTGGATTAATAATAGATCTTTCTAAGAGATCTATAAAAATTAGAACAGCAAAGATACAAAGTTTCAGAATGGCCAGGAGAGAGAGAAAAGAGAAAAGATACGTGAACAGGAACATTTGATTTATTGCTAAATTGTTTGATTTTGAGGAAAACATGCTCAAAAAAGACGTGAAAATCTGAGATTTCAATGGAGTGATGGATGCGCTCACTCGTAACTGATATTTTTGTTTTCCAATACAACAGACAAGAAACGAAAACATCCTGCGTCATCTTAAAAGGAACTGTAGAAATAATAAAAAAAAAACAGTAAGCGAGATTGTATTCAGGTTTGAGATGGTTTCTCTGAGAAAAAGAAATAACGGAAAAGACGAAGCTTGGCTTCAAGGAAGTGAAGATGAAGAAGAGGATAGGAAGCAGGAGACAACAAATGTTTATCTCGCTTCTCGTGTTTTCTGAAACGACATTTTTAGGTAGATTTCGAAGAA
>JAGDQP010001728.1:104468-116308 GCA_022664845.1 Lepisma saccharinum | reverse complement strand
GGAAGTTTGAATTTTTCAAATGTATAAGTAATTATTCGTTTCAGAGTATAAAATATAATCTTTGGCGTAGATGTGGATGCAGGCTGTACAATATCTGAAGAACTTTTAAAAAGCTTGGAAATCTAATATGATGATTCCATGCACTTTTATTAGTTTTGCTATCAAAATTCGCAATTAGTGTGTCCAATTTTCGAAATATGCAGTTTCGGAGCTATAGGGTGCCGAAAGCGTGGGGAAATGATTCTCAGAGTTCCATATTTCTAACACCACGAACAGTAGAACTGATGCGGCGTGGTACCCTCAAAGATTTTACACCTTTCCTATTCAAAAAGGCATATTTCAAAATTCAGCAATGGGCGGGCAAGAGATTCCCCAAAGGAAGTAGGGGATCCCGGAATATTTCTGAAGTAGAGGTAGGTCGAAATGAGCATGTGTTAAAAGACTTCCCGTGTAAGGGCGGTGTCTATCATTTTCAGCATCCTATCGGACAATGATATTTGATCTATTTGATAACAAATAAATGAAACATTCGATGAAATGATGCAATTCTTACTCCTGCTTGTTATGCAACGACGCATTTTTTTTAATTTTTCGGTGTATGGAAACTACTTGAGATATCGAGTTCGCGTAAACGAATTATTTTTTCCTGGTAACAACCATGCTCATCTTAACATTCATGCTCATTTTGTTCCATCTTTACTTTAGAGAATCTAATTCCTTTAGGGAATCCCTCGCGCCCATTGTGGAATTTTGAAATATGAATTTTGGGATAGTGCAGATTTAGTCTTTGACGGAACCATGCCACAGCAGCTCTACTTTTTGTGATGTTAGATATTTGAAGCTTGAAGTTCATTTCCCCACACTTTCGGGACCCTTAAGCTTCGAAACTAAACGCATTTCGAAAATTTGTCTGAGAAACTTTCGTCTTGTTTTGATGTGAGAAATCGCCTCCCGAAGCTTGTCGGGGTAATTTTAAAAGACGCTGTATTTGATATCTAATTTCATATCCAGATCTTTTTTGAACCTCCCCCAAATCCGTGAAAACCGTAAGAAAAATTCGGAATACATGCGTGAATACATCTTATACTGTAAGTAGACTTCATTTTCCGGATTTTTGTAAATATTTTCAAACATTCTTCCAAACTAAAATATACTGTGACTTGTTTTGTTTTCCTTTAAACAATTTGCTTTAGCACTTTCAAACTTTATAACAGCATCTTCGGCATTATTTATAGTTTCTACTAAGTGAATCTGAAGATGTTCCTTTTGTAAGAATATGTACAACGGTTAACCGTAGCAAAAATACTAATTTAATCGAATAAAAATAACGAATAAATTATAAATGCATTAAAGTCATTACATGCCTTTAATGTATGCTTGTGAAATTGTTCAATAAACAAATATGGATAATTGCTTCGAACACAAATTGGGTTAATTCTGTAAAATCATGGATTGCGTTATACTTTTATATCAGTCTTTTCATACCTCATAATTTTTTATGCTATAGGTGAAACAATTGCACTCTCCGTAATCCCACAAAAAATGCGCTTTCCGAAAGCGGACATAAAATATAAGTGTTCCAGTTGATCCTAAATAATTCAGTATCAGCCAAATATGATTGGTCTTAAATACTTCCACACTGAGTGAGTGTGCTGCACAACCGCAGAAGGATACTACTGTTACTGCATGTTTTCAATATATAATAATTTCCCAGCAAACTGCTACTTCCATCATATTCTTATTAAATTAGATCTCGGAATTAAAACCAAAATATATCAGATTTGAGAAATCGTTTTCGCTAAATCCCGACGTTGTTTCTTACAAATATTCCGGCCAACACTACGTTAGGGGAAGATCTGTTACTGACTGTTAAGATGCCAGACTGTTACTGGGTTAGTGCATAAACTGCTTTTTAAGAAATCATACTCATCATTGACGTAGTTAACAACAAAGTTTTCTCATGTAAGTGACATTAAGAGTTTCATCCGCTAATGTAGAAAATCATTCAGCTGGAATTAGTCAGACAAATAATTTGAAACTTTGCAAATTTCATTAATAATTGATTTTAAAGGTTAGACTCTTCTTCTCTTATAGCTGACGGAGGTAGTCGTGTGGTCCGAGGCATTAGGCCAGCGTCTCCAAGGTTGCGGGTTCGAATTCTACCTGGGGCATGGATGTTTGTGAAATTTAACAAGCGTTGCCCTTGTATAATCGTGACAGGTAGAAATCAAAAGTTACTAACAATCTAACATTGCCCAATAAACAGAAAATAAAGTTAACCAAAATTGTATCATCTCCCTTATCCTTATGATCTGAAAGATCGCATTTACAACCGAAACTTTCCAATGTGTGTAATTTATAATTCATATGTAATATAACGAGAGCGTCTGTTAAAGTTAGTTTTCTACGTGGAAAGTTTAACAAAAATGTTTTAAGTTCAAAATTTTCTCCGTTCTACCCTCGTTGGGACTATCAGTACAGGAATTACTACATTTTTCATTACTGTCTGTAGAAATCGTCTTTTTTCTATCTTTTTACCGGCGCTATCGATATCATTGTCAAATAATTTTTATATTACTGGTTGACCTAATGGTTATTTACCACATCTACCTAAATGTGAAACTACAACGCAGAATGTACCAAACCTTGTCTGTTTATGAATAAACTTACAATTATATTGGGACGGTCGTAAGCTATAGTGCTGTTACCGCCCTTACAATGAATTTTATATTTTAACTAAGAATTATATGTTTCCAATTATAACCTCATTCTTTTCTTGTTGAAATATTCTTCTTCTAAGTTTATAAAGTTGGAGTCAAGGGGGGGATATATCCCCCCTTTACCTACGCCACTGGGTAGAAACACCAAACTAAGCCGTGGAAGACATTTGTCCCCTTGTTTTTCGTCCACACCAGAGGACCCTTGTCTGTGTCTTCCATCTCGGTCGGGAGACAAAAATCCAGACTTCTGTCTGAAAACTGACCGCGGTCGGTTTGTGGAGAAATCCAAGATTTGCGACAAAAGACTTCAAGTGCATACGTGGCATAAGCCATATATTCTTTGACGTCTTTGACGACCTTGCTCCGAGGAATGAAACAGGGAGGGAAAACTCTGCTCACGACCCTTTAGTGTCACTTGATACCAGCAAGTTTCTCCTATACCTCCCCCACGCACACTGGTCAGTGGTCACCACGGAAGTACGAACATGGAAGAGGAAAAGAAACCCTAACGTAAATATGAGCATCTGGTGGCTAGTGTAAGTAAGTCAGAAGCCCATATATTACTATAGGAATTTCATTTTTAATAGCCTCACAAAGAATTTGTACATAGGATGGAGGGGAAAGATACATAAAGTGAAAGAGGATACTAAAAAGAAGTATCCTTTCAAGGGTTTTAAAAAATAAGCCACGTTTTACACGAAAAAAGTGATTTTTTTTTCTTCTCCGTATTTCTCTCCCATTTAAAATGTATGGCGTCAAGAGCATCTACATTTAAAATTATGCTACAAGGTCAGTTTTGCTCCTAAAATTTCCATTACATTTTTAAATGAAGGAGACATTCTTTAGGCAGTTCTGTATTAGGGCTTTTTTAAATTGACTTTCTTGTTTTTGTAATATGACCAACAATGTTAGTATACTGTCTAACTATACCTCTTCCCCTTAAGTACTAATGGGGAAATGGGCTTTCAAACTGGAATTTTCTTTATGTTATGTGTAATGAGCACCCATGCAGACTGCCTTAGTAGCATCAAGAAAAGTTGCAAACCAGTTACATAAACGTTTTTTTTTTCTAGCGGAAATATACAGTCTGTAAAAACTGTATCTCCGACTCTGGCAACATTTTTTACTACCGTACCCTAGTGATGGTTAATTAATCTTAAAATTTTTCCCAATATACGGAGCTGTATTTAGCGCAAGAACCATATCTCTATGTATTTTAGTTTAACAGTGACGTCTGTGAAAGTGCGAGTTGCGTAACTTTTCGGAAGCACTGTATATATACAGGGTGATTCACGAAATCCGTTAACAGGGCCTTAACTCAGCGCCTAGTGCACAGAAATCTTTGAAACAAAAATATGTTAATACCAAAGTGCATTCGGGAAGGGCGTAAGCCATAGTGCTGTTACCGCCCATAAAATTAATTTTATCTTATCTTACCAAAGCGCATGTGCCGAATCACGTGGTAATGCTTCTGAAATCAGGAGCGTATCGGGAATACCTGTACGGGGGAAAGGGGGGGGGGACAACTTCAAAATTTTAAATGGTAACACGGGTTGATTTTGAAACAATCGCTAAATTCTGAACAACTTTCAGAGGAACCGTATTTCGATAGCTCATACCCTTTGGCAGCTAGAAGAACTAATTCGTGGTCGAAATTAACATGGTGAAAATTTCAAAAACAGGGCCGTCCATTAAATTTCATGTTTGTATCAAAGAAAGCAAAATCAATCACTGTTTCTATTTAAAATTTTGAAGTTGACCCCCCCCCCTTTAACAGTATTCCCGGGACGCCCGTGTTTTCTAATTTTTCACCCTTTGATTCCGCATATCCCATTTAGTACTTCACTTTAGTTTAGAACCTTTATTTGCTTTTCTTTTTGAGTTACAGCATCCAAAAGTCCCGAAAACCCTTTTCACCATGTTAATTTCGAGCGCCCATTAGTTCTTCTAGCTGCCAAAGGATATGAGCTATCGAAATATGTTTCCTCTAAAAGTTGTTCAATATTTAGCGATTGTTTCAATGGCGGCAAAATCAACCTCTGTTGCCATTTAAAATTTTGAAGTTGCTTCGCCCCCTCCTCCCCTCACCGTAGACGCCCCTGATTTCAGAAGCATTAACCACGTGATTCGGTACATGCATTTTGGTAAGATAAGATAAAATTAATTGTATGGGCGGTAACAGCACTATGGCTTACGCCCTTCCCGAATGCCCTTTGGTATTAACATTTTTTGTTTCAAAGGTTTCTGTACACTAGGAGCTGAGTTACGGATTTCGTGAATCACCCTGTATATTCCCGGTTCTGTTAAGGGATTTTTTTTTTTCCAAAGCACGAGGGTCTAGAATGGTGCCCATACCCAGCATCGTGATGCAATTGCGGAGCTGCTGTGAATAAAAGACAGTGGCGATCACAGTTGAGACCTTTGGCGCTCCTCTCCCAACACGTCTGGTCAACGTAGGAGCAAGACAAATCTCCTCCCTCCGGGAAAGCACTCATCCAGTACTGGATTGTTGATAACAATGAAATAAATGAATTGTTTCCATGTTTAATTTAAAACAATAATGAAAGGAATAATTAAATATGTTAGATTTTTTATTCTAATTTTGATTATTGTAAACTAGAAATACTAATTTGATTAACTTAGATTTGAGAGGAGGAGGAGGAGGATTGTATTTCATTCAGCCCGCACCAACGAGCGGGAACATAAATAAATGTGCAAAGATCGAACACTTGAAATGTTTATGAAGGTCCTTCCCTGAAAATTTGAACTCTCTCTAGACTTGAATTTGTAGGAGCAGCACTGAAATTTCGTACGACGAAATAAAGTACATTAGAGGCATACGGAGGCAGAACTACCATCTAACTTTCGAGATCTTTCCTTTGCCTTACTAACTGATCCCCATCTAGACCAAAATCTATATCAGAAACCTACGTAAGCACCTGTACATACCTGGCTCCCTATTTACTCTCTTCCCATAAAGCATGTTATTCTTGAAATTCGCAACATTATATGCGACTGGAGGAGGTAGTCTCTCAGCCACTTCAAGGGGTACCACTCCAAATTCGGTAGCTCCTGGACATGTTAATGGTATATAGTCACGTCTTCCAGTACCACCTAACAGAAAACAAAATAAAATAGTATTAAAATTAAGGTTTTCATTTCCCTTCTTGTGCATTTATAATCTGTGACCTTGAAACTGCTACACCACAATAAACACATAGTGTGGACTAATTTTGTGACTTGAAATTCCCTGAGTTTTCCAGGTTTTCCATGGTATATTATTTCCAAATTCCCTGAGTTTTTGGTATAGTTAAACATGTAAATAGTACGCAATTGCATTGTTATTACATCCCACCACCACTCAGTTCAAGCATCTTGTACATTATTGGTATTTCACAAGTAAAAAAAAAAATCCGGCAACAGTGGGGATCGAACTCGCGACCTACGCCTTGCTGGGGCAGTGCTCTTACCAACCATGGACAGGTCTACCTCATAGACAATAAGACAAGCCTTACTCCCTGTTATTCATCTTTGTTGTTCACTCAGTGCTGAAGTTGGAAAAAAATATTTAAGGCGGAACGATTATTACCTAATTTTACAATAGTGAAAAGGATAACCAACGTACCTTTTAACATGAAGGATGTGTTTCAGAGTGTCATAACATTAGCTAACACACACGTAACTATAACAAATTAAATACTTAAGAATGGTTGCTAGAGGTGAATTATTATTAAAAAAAAAACCCTAATATATTAAACAGTTAATATAAATTGCCACAACAAGAATACAAGATAGCTACCAATGCTAGATACACAATGATAGATACATAATGCTACCAACAAAGCAAGGGTGTAGATAACTGACCTGCTCTGTGAAGGACATTAACAACCTAACCTACCTTTACGTAAACTGGAAGCTATTTATTTAGTTTAGAATGCAAACAAACCTAACCTTTAGTCCTAAATCATAAGGGGGAGCAGCCATCTACTCCCTTTCCCTAACAAGTTCAGATTAAACTTATTGTCAAAATATATTTCGAAAACTATTTCGAGATTACTGCGTATGTAACTGTCAATTTATGCCGATACTCTCGAGGTTAGATTTTAATTATACCGGAACTCCGTTCCGGCCCAACTTCAGCACTGCATGCCAAATTTGACTACTATATTATAACTGCTTAATCTTCCCTATTCTGTTTCTGTTATAGCTTAATTGTTAACCCATTATTTTTTTCTCGATGATTATGACGTAAAGCCAGCGTAATTTCGGAAAGTTTCTGAAACCACGTTATGCATAGCTTGGTTGCGAATCTACTTCTATCACGTGACACAACAACAACACTGGGGGAGTGAGTAGCAGACGGTATAAACATTCGCCCCACTCAAAACAACAAAATCGGGCGAGCAGCAGAGGAAGGTGCTGTGAGGAACCGTGGAGGTCAATTTTTGAACCACCCCGTAAGATGATGTTAGCCCTCACAGCAGACGGAATTGAATGACTACAGCGCACATACTTGCGCGCATCTTTCTCCTCCCTCGGTCTCTACTAGCAGCCGGACCCAGAGACTTTATGAAAATGCTCTGCCTATAATAGTCTAATTCATACAGAATGAAAGATGTAACATATTGGTAGCGTCTCACAATCTGTACTGAGGAATTCCAATTATCTATCGGGCATGATAAAGTGACGTAAGTCCCTGAATATGATTCTATATTGCAAACAAGTAACAACAACTGTGCATATATGCTACCGCCAGGCTTCAACAGTGAGTTATCCTATTTGGATGATCAATGTTCCGTAGGAAAAATTGTGGCGAGACCTTTCCAAAGACACCTTCATAGGTCTAGTAGTTCCGAAGTTGAAAATTCCCTTCTCTGTACATCGGGACCCGCCCCTTGTGATCTGAACTGTTTATACAGACTTGAACTCGTCTCAGCGAGACATTGCCAATGACACCTGAACCCTAAAAGGAAATGCATTCGAGTTAGGTATGGGATATCCCTTACCACAAATTCTTGCAGATATAGTCATGAACCGTTATAAAACGAAAATACTCAAGAATACGGAAAAAGATTTTACGTAAGTACATATTATCAATGAATGTCCTCTTGGTCTAGAAATTATTGGAACTCGAATTATATAAATATGGAATCCCTACTGTGTAATTAAAAAACAAGGAAACTGATAAAAAAAAAAAAAATAATGAATGAATGAATTTTATTTATGGTCTTTAGGCATCTAAGGCTCAGGCCGGGATAGGGAGGGAAAAGAATTCGGGAAGGTGTCGGCCACGGCCTATGTTGAAGGTGCCATCCCGGAATTTCTCTGGTGTGACTTGAGGAAAAATCCTGGAAAAACCTGTCAGGATGGTCGGCCGCTGGGATCGAACCCACGACCTTCCGAACGCTACGCCAACGCTCTACCACTGAGCTCCAGCGACTCGGTAAACAAACACAAGTTTATTGTATATACTTCAGGGGCATCTCATGACAACGTATTGTATGAAGTCCGTATATTGAAATTGCTGTAACAGCGATGAACAACCAGTCAAATGAGGAAAGAACCTGGCAGCTTTTCAATCACATGATTTAAAATGGCTATACAAATCAAGGTCTGCGTACAAATCTGAAATCAGTTGCCTACTTTGGGGAAGGCGCTAGCGTTAAGCTTTCAAAATTGAGATGAAAATAGCCACACGAAAAGGATCTGTCAGTTTTAGATAGGGGTGAGCGCAACTGAATTGTAAAAGGAACCGGTTCTGAACGAACCGAGTATCCGATTCCAAGATCCAGATCCTCGGTTTCAAGATCCTGATACCCAGTTCCAATATCCGCATCCTCGATTCCAAAATCCGAATACACGAGTTCAAAGATCCGGTTTTTGGTATCGGGATAAATGTTCCCATCTCGAGTTTTAGGAGCTACCAGATTAAACAAGTGAGGAAGAGCCCATTGGGGTGTCTGTGTATATAAGTTACCGCCAAGCTTCAGCAGAGAGCATCCTATTTATATGATTTTCGCTGGAAAAAATTACGGTGAAACCTTTCAAACGACACCTCAACCACCTTTCTAGCTATAGTAGTTCCTAAGCAATAAATCCCCTCTCCCATTTCCGGACCCACCCCCGCAATGTATATGATTTATGACTCATCTCAACGAGATCTTTTCAATGATGCCTAGGCTAACCCCTCCTAGCCGTAGTAATTCCTGAGTTGAAAATTAACCCCCTATCTCTAGCACCGCCCCTGGAATCTGGATGAATCATAGGAGTTTGAACTCGTCTTGCTGAGAGCTTTCCACCGACACCTCAACCACCTTCCTAGCTCTAGTACTTCCTGAGTTGAAAATTGTCGACAGACGGACAGAGCGGGCGCATAAGGCTTCACAGCCCTTTGAAGCCTAAAACGGACCAATGAATCAAGATCGCCTAACCAGAATCTGTAATCATACCTGATTTGATTCAAGCGCTAGCCTACGTCACGGACAGAAGAACGGATCAACGACGTGTCCACAAAAAAACACCGTTGAAAATAAACACTCGAAACTTCAAACGAAATTACCTGGAATATGATGCGTCGGCACTTTCTTTCTTTGATTCTTCTCTCTCTCCCTCACTGTTTCCTCTTTCTCTCTCACTGTTTTCTCTTTCTGTTTGTTTGTCACATGCTTTTCCGGAACTGAAAATGTTTCGGGAATACTCTGAAGAACTACGTCAGGAAGTCGTTTCAATCTTCCACAGTCCTGAAATAGAAAAATAAAGAGAGAATATAAATCAGAAAATTTCAACGGAGAGTCAAAAAAGCAAACTTAATAAGTCTTAAATGTCCTTTACACGAATGTTAGACAATCGTGAGAATGTTGTACACATACTGTTGTAGCAGTAATCTGTATATTTGTTATCTGGTGCTTCGTTCCCCAACTGTGGTCCGCGGACCACAGGTAGTTCTTGAGCTCTGCCCTTGTAGTCCTCTGAGTCTAGACTAGATTGAGCATTAGTTTAAAATGAAAAATTTAAGAGAATTGCGTATCACACAGTACAGTGGAGAATCAGAAAGAATAATTTCGTCTGGATCCATATGAATACGACGAACTATTCAAAAGTTGGAATTTTGATTTGAATTTTTATTTTAAGTCCTTTATGCATCTGAGGCTCAGGCCGGATTGGGTGGGAGATAGGATATTGGAAGGAAAAGGCCAGGGACTGTTTTGTAGGTACCATCTCAGCATTTGCCTGGTATGTTGAGGTGAAAATCCTCGAAAAACATCGGTCAGGACGGTCGGTCGCTGAGATCGAACCCAGGGCCTCCCGAATGCGAAGCCAAAGCTCTACCACTGAGCTACGGTCGTTAGGTAGCGGATCCATTAGAGACGTTCAATGTATAAGAAGCACGTTTTTCTTTCATTTCTTAAGTAGCAAAACAGTGAAACTATTAAAAATGGAAGGTCCAGCATGAAAACTGTAGTGGAGCAAAAACTGTGTCCATTACACACCCACCCACCCCTCTTCCCCCAAATCGAAGAGTGTGATACTGAAGTAAGCTCACCAACATCATTTAGGACAAGGAAACTGTGTTACAATTCAGACGCGAAAAGAAAATACGTGACCAAATTGTGAACTAGATTGGATTGTCAATTGTTTTTCTTCTTTTCTTACATATTGTATCAGCCACAAATGTTCTACTTATAGGTAAAACGACAAACTTGGAACCGACCAAACCACTATGCACCTTGGTTGCACTTTTACTGTTTACTTAGTGACAGATTGCAACGCTGTTAGCTTCTACTGCTCATGCACTAACTATATGCCTTTCGGAACTCGCAGGTTCATCGCCGTAGTAACAAACGTTTGCCATTGGATTCTGACCTAGCCAATTTTCATCACGAACACCTATCTCTCGGAGATCCCTTCTAATATTATCCTCTCATCGACATCTCGGTCTTCCTAACAGTCTCTTTCCCTCCGGTTTTCTAACTACGATGGAATTCAACCTTCGTTTTTCACCCATCCGAGCTACATGGCCTGCCCATCTTAGTCGTCGCGATTTCATTATTCTTACAACATCGAGTGAATCTTACAGTCTGTGGAGTTCTTCATTATGCAGTCTCCTCTATTGCCACTTCATCTTGTCTCGTTTTGGCCCGTATATCTTTCTCAAAGTCTTATTTTCAAAATACACGTAGTTTAAATTTATCTGCTAGGGGCGTACTCCAACTTTCGCAACAATTTCTGGCAGAATAACCGTTCTGTATATTTTCAATTTCAACTTCCTTGATATTAATCGCGAGGTTAAGAGCTTTTGAACTGAATAGAAACATGCACTGCCCCATGCTTAGCGAATTTCTATTTCATCCGTGACCTCGTTTTTGCTTGTTACATATGTTCCCAAATATTTCAATTGTACTTACTTTCTCTATTATCTCATTTATTCCCTTCGTCTTCTGTGTCTCGACTTATCAACATGTATTTTATTTTTTCTCTGCATTCACCTGCATATTTATCTCATCGCAAGCTTCTATTAAGCCAGCGGTGTTGCTTTGTAATGCATTTATATTTACCCTTACTTCTCATGCACACAGACATTTCTTTTTTAAAAAAAGTTTACAGATGAGCGTTCGAAATCTATATTTTGGATGACTTCTGTTACTCAATAGCATTCTTCATACACCAAGTACATTGCCTTTAAAGGTAAATAGGTAAAGCTATTCCCTGTGCGATACGCACGCGCCGTAGCGCTCCACATTTTCTTGACCTACGGTACGAAGTAGGCTGGTCAGTCCCACGCTCGACCGCCTTTACCTTCTCAAGGTGCCCAGGAATACCAAGGACACTCCGGTGCTCAATTTGATAGGAGGCTGAGTGCACCTCAGAGCGCCAGGCATGGGAACACAGTGATAAAAGTCTCCAGTGCTCTGGCCGGGATTTGAACCCGGGCCGCCCGGTTCGTAGTCAGACTGAGCCATGGCGACTTATTAGTTACTACATTGCCTTTACTATTAATAATATGGGATTTCTAGGATTATTGTTCTGTCCCCATGGTATGTGTATACTTGCGACTTGGGAACACTAGTGCCAGTTTCCTTAGATTTCTTAGCACACAATTCATGCTCACACCAAATCGAC
>JAGDQP010001728.1:91872-104458 GCA_022664845.1 Lepisma saccharinum | reverse complement strand
GGGCAATGCTCTTATCAACTGTGGACAAGTCCATCTCATAAATTTCCCATAGTTTCAACAAAGAATTGAACGTCCAACTGCATGGTCACCCCGTTCGCCAGACGTCACAGCTATGGATTTTTCTTTTCAATGGTGATACGTGAAGGATATCGTTTATGACACATGTGCAAGAGATCGACGACCTGAATTTGGAATTTTATTTATGGCGTTTTAGAGAAATCTTCGCTCAGAACGGGGTAAACGATGGGGAAGGTATCGGCAATGCCTTGCTTAAAGTGTCATCCCGCAATTCGCCTCCTAGTGAAACTGAGGAAAAAACCTTGTCAGGATATTTATCAATGGGCTCGATGACTTGAAACTGAGGATCAAATATGGCAATTCGACCATCATTGAGGACATGTTAGAACGTACATGATTGGAAGTGGAGTGGCTAGATGTGCTACGAACAACAAATAGAGCGCACATTGAGGTTCATAATTAAGGTAAAAAAAAACTTAGATCTTTACTCTTACTTGTGTGCTCAACCACATTTGTCTCATACAGTAATAAACGTGAAAATTTGTACTATCTCTACAACTACTTAAGAAAGACGTGCCAACTTAGCAAAGTATAATCGAAGTTGTATCCAAACGTATTTGACTAAGGTTTACGACTCAAGATAACCCACAGAACGCATTTCATTCTGATGGAATTGTACCAAGCGTGTATCCAAAATTTCGTTTCGGCGGGGGTCCATCAGTTTCTTTGGGGAATACCGGCTTGACTGTATACGAAATATATATATAATAAACCCTAAATTTATACTAACTTACATAGAAATTAGCATTTCGGAAGGAGGTGCGGACTCCCCCTTGAACCTTTCCCTGGCTAAGCCCCTGGAATTGACATTGGCGCTCCACAATCATAAATATTGGTGCAATACGTTCTTTGGTTACAACTTCAAGATTGTGATTTGATAAGCCGATACTGCTTTTGTTATTCCTTGTCAAGATACTATGTCATTTGTAATGATGCCTCGCTAACTTCAAGCGCCTGCAATTCCAAAGCTAACCATATTTTGAAATTTCTTAGAAAAGGAACTTTTATCTTGTTGTACTGCAAATAATTGGCCCACCGAAGTTTGTCACATTAATTGACAAACTGTATATTTTAAGAACCGGCGAAATTACTTTACAAAACAATACAGAAAATCCAATCTACTGAAATCTTGCATTTGAACTAACCTGTTCTTTATCCTCCAATGTTTTATTTCCTTCGTCCGTTACACCCTTTGCGCTCAAAGAACCTTCACTGGCAGCGTTCGAAGTACTTTTACTAACAGACGTTAGTGCTTCACTATCAACTCTGTGAGCTTTATCTAAAACAAAGGAAAAAATATTTTTCCTATTGCGTAAAAGTTACAGTGAAAAAGACAATCAATGAAACTTACCATATGAAATACAATTATTTTCAAATATGGAAAATGGTGAAAGCCTTCTGAGACACCTGTACTAAACTTCCAAACAGTGAGCACAATACGATGTGTACACTCAAATCTTTGATTTTTTAGGTCTTGTTTTCTTTGCAAAGCCAAAGATTTAATGGGTCTTGATTTAAAATGGTACATAAGAAGTTTAATCAAATGTGTTTAAAGCGGTGTGAAATTGATAGACACTAATACATCATGATTTGAATTTTATTTATGGTCTTTAGGTATCTAAGGCTCAGGCCTGGATAGGGGAGACGAAAGGATGTGGAAAGGTGTCGGCCAGGGCCTAAGGTTAAGGTGCCATCCCGGCATTTTGGCTGTTGTGACAGGAACAAAAAACTGGGAAAACCTCAGTAAGAATGGTTGGCGCACGGGGATTGAACTCACGACCGTCCGAACGCTACGCCAACGCTCTACCGCTGAGCTATGGCGGCTCGGTACAACATTGTTTCAGCAAATCAAAGTTTCATTAGTTCTTAGTCTCGTACACTCTGTTTAAGGTACTAAGATTTTTTTTTAAAACGACAAACAGCTCAAAAAATCTTATGAATTAAACAGGATAAAGTGGGGGGAGAGAATTGGAAGATAGTCGGCCAATGCCTAGTTTGTAGGTACCATCCCGGAATTTGCCTGGTTGAATATATTTATGGCTTTTGGGCATCTAAGGCCCAGGCCGGGTAAGGTGGAGAGGATGTTGGAAGATAGTCAATCAGGCCCTAATATGTAGGTATCATCCCCGCATTTGCCTGGTGTGAGTGATGGAAGTCTGTCAGGTTAGGCAGTTACTGGGATGGGTCCCACGATCTTCCGATTATAAAGCCAACTCTCTACTAACTGAGCTACGGCCGATCGGTATTAAAAATTTAGTGCTCTCAAAGATTCGTATGATATGCGTACCATGATTAACCTTCACATTTTCATAGGTTTAATACCCAAATTTTCTTTATGCTAAAAGAACTTGGAACTTGTTAATTTACTCACCTGAAATCTCATCGCGGATTGATTCTTCTTCACTTGCAAATTTCTTCTTTCCTTCCTTTTTCATCTGAAAGATGTAGAAAAGATATTACTCAACACGTTATTCATACTCCCAACCAGTGTTTCACAAAGTTGGGCCCGCAAAACATTCCAGGTAAATTATTTGCGACAGTAAATTTTTATCCAACAAAGAAAGGGTGAAGCTGAAATTAGGAAACTTGCACGATTTGGTGTCTCATGTCTTATCAACGTACGTTCACAGTATTCACATTCGGAATACTCAAGTAATTTCAACAAACCGCTCGTCCGTGGACACGCTGTAAAAAAGCGTATTCCCATATTTCATTTGATCCAATCGAATTTCATCACGTGAGTCAAAAGACAGATAAACAACTTACATTAAAACTGCCATAGGAAAGAGTCACATCTAGTTTAAAGAAAGATCTAGACGTGGGCAAGGTTCAAAACGAACTCAAAACTCCAGCGTTCAGCGTTCTCCTTGATTTTTTTTTTTTAATTTTATTTATAGCCTTTAGGTATCTGAGGCTCAGGCCGGGATAGGGGAGGGGCCGGGAAGGTGTCGTCCAGGGCGTATGGTAGAAGTACCATACCTGTTTCCCGGCATTTGGCTGGTGTGATTGAGGAAAAATCCTAGAAAAACCTCAGTCGGATGGTCGGCCGCTGTGATCGAATCCACAACCTCCCGAATGTTACGGCAACGCTCTACCACTGAGCTACGGCGGCTCGGTGCGTTCTTCTTGAGCCTATGGTTACCAACCGTCCAGTTTTATTAAGCTTTCTAGTGATGTCAGGACATTTTTTTTATTGTAAAAGTCCGGAATGTTAAAAATTAAATGCACAAAACGTCACTATACCTGAGCTTGCATTGTTTGTGTTATTTACGGTATATTCGATGGCCACGAGCGGTAATTTGTCGCTATTTTATAACTGATAAAGAGTGCGACACTACTGATATGAACCTACAAGTTCATTTTGAGACAGATCTTTATTTTATTCATTTCATAGTTACATTCCATTTATTCAGTACATTGGTTACGGGAAACAAGACGATGATATTGTATTAGAAAGGAAATAAAGAAAAGGTCACGTAAATATGTTTTGAATGTTAGAACTTATGAGTAGTTTGTTGAAAGTGTGAATTCTACATACGAGAAGCTCGTCCAACCGGAAATTATCAACGATTATTTACCTCACACTCCTAGGTCGCTCGGCTGTGATCGGCGATGAGCTGGTCGTGTGATGAAATCGCCCATTGAAACGGAAATTGAAAGGTTTACTTTTTTTTTTAGTAACCACACGGACACAATCGACTTTACGTACGTGTACCCAGATTTATTAAGAGGGTCATTCAAGAGACTGGGACCACCTTCTCGTAAGTCTGAACTATTTATTTACAGTTCTATCAGGCAGTTATAGCGTTGCCGGATACACACAATTTTAGACGAAACCAGCAGAATAAAATGGTGGAGGCGCCGGGTCGATATATCGCATTCCATTGTTCTTTGTTTCTACTGGAGTAAGACGAAACGGAAGAGAGATAGTTGCTGTGTTTTCAGTTTCTCCATTAATTTCCCGACATGCTTTAGTAGTTATCTGTTGTGGATGTGAATTTGCTAGAACTAGAAATAATCTTATTGAATTGCCAAAGACATGTCTTCTTTGCCGCCAGGGAAGAGCAATACCGGTTTAAAAACAGTCAATTTTCGGATAAACTAAAAGGAAAGTATCTTTGCTTTACAAGTGGACTTAATGAGTGTACAGTGTGCGATACTTACGTTAACATAGGGCACAAAGGGGTAAGTGACTTAGAAAGGCACATAAACTGCGACAAACACAAGAAAATGGTAAGAGTTTGAACATCAACAGGAAATTTCTCTCTTCAAAACTTTCACCACTAGATAAAAAGGTTCAAGCCATTGAGGCTACATTGACTTTTTACACGGCCCTCCACCATTAATCATATAAATGAATTTGCCCACTTTTTTTTTTTTTTTTTGTCTTGCTTTCTTCGGTTGTCTTGCATTTGACAATTTCGAGTTGGTCCCACCTCTGGTATAATAAAATAAATTAGCACTTGCAAATTTTCAGTCTAAATAAGTAGTGGTTCCGATCGCCAAGTTATCATTGGAATTCCCACATAATAACGTTGCCATAAAGAGAATGGTGTATCACTTGACCCATGTCCCTATTTAAGAAAACTGGACGTTATGCCACTAGACTGCAGAGAATGTGGAAGCATACTTAACCAAATTACAGCAATGTTTTCAGGAATCCCTTTCTACTGTATGATGGGTGGAGAAGAGTATTCATAACATTTAATATTCTTAAAATATTACTTTTGTTTGCGAATACTCAGTTTATAATAAGTAAAACTTGCAAATGTGATTTCTTCCAAAGTAGTTAGTGAGATTAAAAAATAACTTTTTGTATATAGAATCAAGACCGCCTCGCTGATGTAGTGGTTAGCGATGCTGACTACGGATTGAGGAATCGCAGGTTCAATTCTCGACCTTGCTAAGGAGTTTTTCCAAGGCGTGTGGGTCTGGAACGGTGCCCACCCAGCATCGTGATGCAATTGGGGAGCTACTATGAATAAAAGATAGTGGCGATTACAGTGAGAGCTTCGGTTCTCCTCCCCCAACCCGTCTGGCCACCGTGGGAACAGTAGACCGATCTCCTCCCTCCGGGGAGAAGCCTCATCCGGTAGTGGATCGAATATGACTGTGATTTATTATATAGAATCAAACGATGTATCAAATGGCCAATGTTGCTATTTAAGCAATATATTGCCACTAGGAGGTAGAAAATTTGACAACACGCTCAAATTTATGACAATAATTCGTACCCCTCGAAATAAAAATTGATGTGTTTCGGGATTTTTAAAATAAACCCGTTGAGTACGAAATAAACGGGCTGGGAAGGTCCCGGATTCGAGTCCCGGAAGGGGCATGGTGTCGAACGTGACGGATATTCGTGACGGGCCGAAGTCAACAGTTACTAGACTGGCCCATATAAAATAAAGTTTACCAAAGTTCTTTCCAGAAACCAAGGGATACAATTGACACTGACGAATAAAAAAAAATCGAGATAATCTTTTATATATAACCCAAAATATATGGGACACAAATTGTTCATATTTTGTACAAGCACACATTAAGGTCCAAGTTTGTACAAAATATATTTCGCATATATTTCGAGTTATAGAAGGTGTTGAAAATATACACAAAAACAGCTCCCGCGATTCCGGACATGAAACTTAGGGGGGGGGGGGGGAAGTAAAGACCATCAAGGGTGCACAAATGCTTCGTCTCGGAGCTATAGGCTGCCAAAAGCGTGGGTAATTATTCTGTAGGGTTTGATATTTCCACGCCAAATCATCACAAAATAAAGGAACTTTTCAACCCGACCATCTCAGATTAGCACGAAACATCGTAGGATATAGATGATATATAGTATATGTATGTAAAATGCTACCCCTCAGTGATACACGGTATTAATACAGCAGGGTTGCCAACATAAAAAAAAACGTAAAAAAATATGCGTACAAGGTCACCAACAAAAAATCAACTTGGATTCTAACTGTGGTAGGACATTCATCTTCGAGTTGTCTTGAAGCTAAGGAAACATAGTTTTGATAAAAAAAAACCTACTATTTCAGAAAAATATTGCATTTTTCATTTCAAGGTCACATAATGAAAACTTTGACCTTGAATATCTAAAAGAAAGTGTATCTTCAATTTCTTTTAGGAATAAAGTATATTATATAGTTAAATGCACTCTATCTTCGGATCCGCGTTTCGGATATCTGGGGCACAGACACACGCATCGTAGTCTTTCGTAATTCGTATTTTGGGGGATTGTTTTTCGGATACCAAACGAAGTCTTATTTCGTCTTTTATTTTCACTCTTCATTTTGGAGTGTAGAGAGAGAAGAACAGGGTCATGGAGAGACAGAAGAAAATGCAAGATTAGTGCTTTTCAAACCAGTCACGTAATATATATATATATATTTATTGTAGTAACAGAAAAGGAAAACAAATAATCGACAGCATCTTTTTTTCTCTTCTAACCACACTCTCCCCATCACCTACCCAACTCTATCCACACGCGTTCCTACCCATTGTCCTGTGGCGTGGTTGTCCAGTCACTAATTGAATTATATTTGTGGCCTTTAGGCACCTAAAGCTCAGGTCGAGATAGGGGAGAGGAGGGGAAAGGATTCGGGAAGATGTAGGCCAGGACCTATGTTGAAGGTGCCATCCCGGCATTTGCCTGGTGTGACTGAGGAAAAACAATGGAGAAGAAGTAAAGATGGTCGCCCGCTGGGATCGAACCCACAATGTCCCGAATGTTACGCCAACGCTCTACCAGTGAGCTACGACGGCTCGGTTTTACTCATACGAAAAGTCGTCTTAATCGTGTTTGATTCGACCCAGTATCACTCCTGAAAATGTCTGGGAGGAATACTTTACTTCCTTTGTGGAATCCCTTGTGCACCAACTGCACAATTTTGGAAAACGCATTTTTTAATACAGTAGGTCTCAATTCTTTTAGGTTGCCATGCCGTCATAGTTCTAACTGTTAATGATATTGGAAATATCAATGTCTGCAGTTTATTTTCCCACGCCTTTCCTTACCTTTTCAAGTTTTTAAACATTCTTTTAAATGAAAATTTCTTTAAAAGCCCTCCTCGCATTCACCCCACTTTTCTTTTTAACATTTTAAAAAATATTTCAAAATCTAATAGAACTACTAACATTTTTAGAACATAGCACACTAGTACTTACAAAATTACTATGAAATACAATGGACCATGATCTCGAGATTTTGCCGATTGATTAGTACTGACACTTCAATTAAATAATGACGTCACAATCTTTGAAAAGGTATCACTCATCAATGGACAAGATCTCGAGATCGCTGTCCATTGTATTTCATAGTAATTTGTAAGTTTTAGTTCGCCATGCGCTTACATTTTTGATAGTGCTCTTAGTTTCTGAAATATTTAGAACAATGTTAAAACGTGGGGGAGGAAACGAGGAGGACCCTTAACTTTTTCCAGTTTTCCAGGTCAGTGGGAGCCCTACAGCAATCACATCTGCTACCAGAGCCAAACATTACAAAACAGGATAGCGTGTGGAACATAACAGAGCATTTCGGGTAACGACTGGTTTGGTGAATTTGGTAGTTTTGTTAATTAAAGAATAACTCTTTACCTTTTCATCCTTTTGTGCCACCATCATTTCCTGCTTCTTTCGTTTCTTTTCCTTTTTTCTCTCCTTTTCTTTTCTTATGCTTTCACTCACTTCCCTCTGCAAACGACTAACCAAATCTTTCCCAGCTGCGAACGTTACATCTTCCGGCGCATCATCACTATCAGATTCTGCATTGACAGGTTCAGGGTTAACTTCTACAACACCTCCGCTGAATCCCTGGCCTGGAATAAACAAGAACAGGTGTACGTTAGAATCTGAATTCTATTTAAGGCCATTAGGCAGCCGAATGGATGATGTTGGGAAAACTGATGGAATGAAAAAAAAATTGAGAGGAAATGGGAAAAGTACAAGAAAACCCACGCACACGGTATTTGTCCACCACAAAGTTCATAGAGCATGAGCAGGGATCGAACCGAGGACCTCACGCACCAGAGGTGAGCGCTCTACCACTGAGCCACTACGGCCCACAGTAAATATTAGAATGAATTGTTCGTTAATCACTTTTGGAAATCATGCCGATTCCAAATAACGTTACGTACAGAATAATATGAATTTAGCCAAAAGTCTGAGAAAAAAAAAGATACTATTTTGCTTTTAACAGCTAAGGTACTGTTATGAACAAAAATCTTGACATATATTGAACGTATATACAGGGTAAGTCAAAATGATGTACCCGATTTCATAAATTTATTTTGTGAAATATAATGAACATATCTGAATGTAATACATGTGGTAAGAAGGGTAACTCTCAAAGTTTTTTTCAGTCACATCACAAGTGCTCTATGTGAGCACCTCGCGTAACACAACACACATCAAGCTGATAGTCTATCTCCTGCCAAACCTTGTGTAGTGTGTCACGGTCAATCTCTGCAATTGCTGCTGTGATGCGGGCGCGAAGGTCACCCAATGTTGTTGGAAGTGGTGGTACGTAAACACGATCCTTTATGAAACCCCACAAAAAGAAATCACACGGGGTCAGATCGGGGGAACGAGGTGGCCAACGAATGAGAACTCGATCCTCCTTAGATGCACGGCCTATCCAGCGCTGTGGCAATGCCTCATTGAGATGATCCCGAACGCTGCCATGGTAATGCGGAGGGGCACCATCCAATTGAAGAATGAAATCTGCACTATCCTCTTCGAGCTGTGGAAGGAGCCATTGTTGCAGCATATCAAGAAAAACATGTCCTGTCACAGTAGGTTCAAGGAAGAAAAAGGGCCCATAAATCTTTTCAGGGGAAATGGCACAAAACACATTCACCTTGGGTGAATCGCGTTGGTGTTCCACAACTGCGTGGGGATTATCAGTTCCCCAGATCCTTACGTTGTGTCTATTCACATTCCCAGAAAGGTGAAACACCGCTTCATCACTGTAACGTAACCTTTCGGCGAACCCATCCTCTCCATTAACGTGAGAAAATCAGCACAGAAAGACGCTCGAGCAGCATAATCAGTGTCTCTTAAGGCTTGTAGCAGTTGCAAGCGATAGGATTTCATTTGTAAACGTTTCCGCAGAATTCGCCATACAGTTTTCTGTGGCATTTCAAGTTCCCTCGCTGCCCGGTAGGTAGACTTCTGTGGACTCCGCACAAAACTGGCGCGAACACGTTCCACTGTCTCTTCCTCAGCTGAAGGACGGCCAGTCGATTTTCGCTTACAGATGCAGCCCGTATCTCTGAATTTTTCATACCACGTACGAATGGTTTTTCCAGTAGGTGGGTCTCTGCCATACTTGGTACGGAAATGCCGTTAAACACTAATCACAGAGTTGTTTAGATGGTAATCCAGCACACAGAACGATTTCTGCTCTCCAGTCAGCGCCATTTTCGTTAACTGCTTCCAGCGCCGCGTAGCGGTAAACAATGCAACCACGCGGGACATAAACTAAACTCAACTAAACTTTGAACTTTTGCCTTTCCTTGCGCGTAGCTCACATTAAGATATGTTCAAATTTATGAAATCGGGTCCATCATTTTGACTTACCCTGTACTTGTTGACTTGTAGAGATATAATAATAACGTGATGTCTTTTTGTGGAAAATATGGTCCTGATATTTAGCTAAAGAAGGGTGATATTTGGAAAAATATAAGTTTTAGTTGGCAAAAAAAGTCTAAAAATCTCACCGAATTGTATAGTTTCCTTGTTTTATCTCGGAGACAAATATATCTGTAACCCATGAGAATGGACATTTCCGGTAGTATTTTTTTATTGCAATAAAAAATTCTTCTATTAAAGCAGACTACGGAAAACATTTTTTTTTCTTTCTGTGATGAATTTTTCAAGAGTTATAAAGACTTGCTTCAAAAGAGTCTCAGCCTTGCGCTTAATCGGGAGCCGCCATGTTATGACGTAATCAGTCTTCCGACTGCTTGTCATTGACATTCAGATGGTATTTGATTTGTTAGTATTGTTAAAAAGAGATCGCAAAAATGGATCGAAAGAAACAGTATAATTGGTGAATAGCGTTTCTGTATGCCTTAACACGTCATTTAGTTCGTTTTATTCATTTAAAATTGATTTTTACTTTTAATACTTTTTAAGATATTGATATAGTTTGGTAGCTTCAATACTAATTGATATCAGCTCTTTTTTTTTTCATTTTCATGATTAAATTATAAGATATCTTCTAATAATGCTCTTTAGAACTCTTGTATTTAAAAAGAATTACCTCTTTTTTCTGTAAAAAATGTGGGTTTTTACATCCGACAATCGTATACTTTTTTAATGAATGCTTGTGAAGTATTTTTCAAGAACTTAAAAGCACATGAATTAATAGTGCTCGTTACTGCCATCTGTTAACAATTTAACGTACTTGTAGGCCTTGAATATATTGAATAGTTTTAATATGTCATTGTATAAAATAATAATAAAAGCATGTAAGAAACAAAAACGTAAATTTAAACTTTCACATTGAAGTTACTCTTGCGTTTCGTGAAGTAAAATAAAACACGGCCATTGATAGGATTCGAACAGACTTAGGTGAAAGTATAGAAAATTAAAAGTTGCATGCGCTAACCAACTGAGCTTAATTTACAAGATATCAACAGTTGCACGAACGAGCGATAAGAAAAACATTGCAAGTTAAGACTGCCCCCTGTCATTGTTTCGAGCAATTTCTGTTATTAAAAACATGTTTTGGTGTTTAAACTTATTGAAGTGTGTTCTGCAGATTTGTACATTAATTATTTCGTTAAGTGATGAAGTAAATGTTTTTCTCTTTTTTGTTTTTTCGTCTTCAAACTTCTGGATAAGGAACGTAACATAGGGAGAAGCATATAGCTACGGAAATACAACGGACTGATTACGTCAAACCAATCAGAGGATGATTTTCGTTGTATGACGTAGGAGATTGAATTCTCAGTATTTCATGCTATATTTCTACGTAACGGAAAACCGTAGCGCTGAAATTTAAAAAACATTATATGTTATTTAATCCGATGTACACAAACAAACTGTAAAATATAAAAGGACAGGGAAAACGGAAATGTCCATTATTAATTCTATTTTTGATTTTCGTTCATAGATGTTACACACAGAAGGAACCTTTCTCCAAATTTGGGAAATCTTCTCTAAAGATGGGTAATCCTGATTTTCTGTTCTTTTCTTGAAGTAAAGGTTGCCAACTAATGTCACTTCTTGCACCAAAACAGGTAGGATAGACAGCGTTGATGTTTTCCTGGTTAGAAGTGGATTTTCTTTTTGTTTGTTTGTTTTGGAGCATAATATTTCTCCCAACAGTAAATCTTCCTCTGATGACGTTTTTACAGTTTCCTGTTTGGTTCTCTTATGTGATTGACTGATGATTTTTATGTTGTAGTATTTAGTAATAAATTTATATTATTTTTAAATATAAGAACAAAACTAGTTTGCAGATTTCCAGTTCTTTTTTTTTTTTTTGTCGTTTTTGTGATTTCTTTTTCGTGTCTTTGTTTTTTTTCAGTTACGCGGGCAGATCGCGTCGCCATGATTTTTCGCGTGTAGTAATTCTCTCAACGTCCGAAGATTTATCAAAAACAAAATAGCTATTATTAAGCATTGAAAGTAAAATTTGTCTCCATACAAGTGTATATATATATACAGATGCTTATCAGAATAATGGAAACACCTGTAGTTGGCAACACGTCTGATGTATGGGTTGGCAGTGGTGTCGTGGCGACCGCAGCGCCGGACTGCTGGTGGTGGTGTGTTAGGTCGGTCTCCATACTACGTCATGCGTCGTGGAACAGGAGTGTGCAGTGGCTGCAGCAGACGGAGGTAGTGTAAAATGGGAGACCTCTCAGAGTTTCAAAGAGGGCAAATTGTTGGTGCGCGGTTATGTGGAGTGAGTGTGACGGCAGTGGCTAGTGTGTTAGGTGGGTCGCCAGGGACAGTGTCGAAGGTGATGACGGCCTACACAACACACGGGAAAACCACATCGGGGAAGCGGAACAGTGGGCGGAAGAAAAGCATCAGTGACAGGGCACGCCGGGTATTAAAGCGCATTGTCACGCAGAACCGTCGTGCCACTGCGGCGCAAGTGACGGAGGAACTCAATCAGCACCTCCCCCAACCTGTTTCGACAATCACAGTCCGCCGCGAATTATATGACATGAACTTACGGGGTCGTGTTGCACGGGCCAAACCTCTCATCAAGGACCAGAACGCTTTAGCACGCCGCAAATGGTGCCGCGACCATGCAACTTGGACCGTTGACGACTGGAAACGTGTGGTATGGTCGGATGAGTCACCATTCACCCTATTCCAAACCACGGGCCGTGTTTATGTGTGGAGAACGCCCAAAGAAGCGTATGATCTGCAGTGTCTCCGCCCAACTGTGAAACATGGCGGCGGCACGGTGATGCTGTGGGCCGCAATATCATGGTTTTCATTGGGTCCTGTGGTCACACTTCGCGGACGCATCACT
>JAGDQP010001728.1:67090-91472 GCA_022664845.1 Lepisma saccharinum | reverse complement strand
AAAACACTGGCGTAACAGACCTATAGGCCCTGAGCCTGCCCCAATGCCATCTGTCCGTGTTTGGTAGAACTACGTCCACCTGAGTAACGGCTGTGTGGTCAGCACTGCGCGTACCTAACTACGAACAGGCGTATCAGGGGCTTACCAGACAAGTGAAAGGTTAAATTCCGCAGTATATCTGACAATTTACCGAATTGGAGTTTTCTCCGGCACGTGACTGGATTTTGTTATACTGAAGGAGTAGCTTTATCCAGTATTATCCTCTCCATCAGTGCTTCCTGAGGCGATAATTGGTGAAATTTCTTTACTCTCATTTTCATTTCACCATGTGGAAGGAGTATTTTGAAGTTATGATGGGCCATTTGGTGGTGATGATAAGCTAAAAGGTCTTCTTCCTTCCCGGCTATCATGGGGCATCTTGGTACTGGATATGGTGAAGTTTTCAAGTAAGTTTTGTAAATTTATAGAACCTCCTTGTCCATGATGTGAAGGAGTAAACTTCTGTGGAACTCAAATTAAACTTTAGATTTTTTTCGATATGTTTTGGAAATAGTATTATTCAAATTATAAACATTGATGGCAGTGTGAAATTAAATTTTAACCTTTTCGGACAAATTCTCTCATTAATGTAAATTGATTTTTTTTATTTTATTCATATCTGTGGAAAATCGAAATATGACGAAGAGAGCATTACTAAGTTGTAAAAAAAAGTGTCTTTCCTAATTTCAATGTTTGTGTGTGTGTGTGTATAGTAGTTAGTTCTCCTTTCCCCCCAACCTTCTCTAGGAATTTCTTTTGATTTCAAATTTCGGGGAAAGGAAAACTGATAATTATGTGTAAAAACTCGAGTAGCTAGGGATGGGTAAAAAATCGAGTAGCAGCTACTTGTTCACTGCTACTTTGGTAGCAGTGAAAAGTAGCTTCTTTACATAAAGCTGATAAAAGTAGCAGTCTATGAATCTTGAACTGTTAGTTACACTGCTACTTATAGCAGATCTATTTAAAGTAGCATTTCTACTTTCACTACTACTTTGGTAGCAGTGAAAGTAGAAACTGCTACTTGATGTTTTACCCATTCCTAGTGTAAAGGTAACTATCTGATTGCCGAAAATATTATAACCATAATTATTTAGTTTATTTAGGGGGTGCGATCTCGAATCAATCGATGTAGTAATGTTATAAAACCATTTACGCTTCTTTTTTTATTTTCTTAACTTTTCAAATTAATATTAACCATCTACACAGATTGTATCCCTTGTACATATGTAACTGTGTGTTCAAACTTATGTATAGAGTATAATTTGTATGTGTGCTGTAGAGAGCAATTACAGCTACAAAGAATAATTGGGGTTAGTACAAGTATATGATGCACTCAAAAAATTAACATTTTTTTTTTTTTTTTTTTTTTTTTTGCAAATTATTTAGACAACTTGTAAATTTTTAGTAATAGTGTATTTGGCAACATTGGTGTATTTTCGAAAATCAGTAGTGTTTTGTTTAAAAGAAAGAAGAAATAAGGACTGGAAAAGTATAACTTCAAAGTCGTTTTTATTATTATTATTATTATTATTATTTAGATATCCAAGCTATGTTTTCTGGAAGAGTATTAAGGAATTTTTCTTTTTAATTGTAAACTTTATTCTTTTCGTTTTTCCTTTAAAAATACTGGTGTGTGCTGAATATTCTCAGTTAGGAAAATAAAAGAAATTAAAAGTTATAAGTTTTTGATTTGTTCCAGCTGCAATTTTCATAGTAAGTAGCTAACTTAAGAAATTATTTGAGTTAAGTCGTCGTTTTCTGGTACAGTATTAATTTCCTGCTTAAAATACTGCGTTTGGTATTGATGCATATTTTACACAGTCTTTCTTCGTGCGTCCATGTGCAAGGCGGAATCTTATGATACAGCTAGTTTAAGAAATCCATTTGACGGGCATGTCCTGGGTAGTTTGCGTCCCATGGGCTTGATGGGTTGTGATAAATGATGCCTATTTTGGGAGCAAAATGTAAACTGTGTTTTAATGAAGTGAAATAAAATAGATATATAAATCTCCTGAGGAAGCATTTCCTCAGTTGAGTTGTTGAATAGCCGGAGTTTACGTTGTACTCATTCTCCTTGAGTGAGTGAGTGTGAGTGAGAGAGTGAGTGAGAGTGTGTGTGTGTGAGTGAGTGAGAGTGTGTGAGTGAGTGAGTGTGTGTGAGTGAGTGAGTGCGTCAGTGAGTGAGAGTGAGTGAGTGAGTGAGAGAGTGAGAGAGAGAGAGAGAGAGGGTAATTGATTTTTCATTCAAACTTACCCTTTACATTATGGTCGGTTTCTTCGTCTTGCAAAAAACTTCGTCTTGATAAATACGCTCCTTCGTCAGGATAAATATGTATGTCAGATGTTATTCTATGGTCTTCATTATCGTCAGCCTGAAAGAAAAGGATAATAATTTAACTGATGAAAGTTCTTGAAATTTCTTTTCGTTGATGACCTGACACCATATTAATATAATTTCTATGATGGATTATTTTCTTAAATTGTTCTCTGAGACGACATCTCTGAGACAAAGGCTCAATATATAAAAAAAATATAAAACGTGATAACAAATTCAACCTTCACAGTCGATAACAACCACATATTAGACCAAGCAGTCGTAGACTGCTGATTTCGCATTCGAAAGAAAGGTTCTGGGCTTGAACCCACCGGCCAGTCACCCTGGCTGAGGCTTTCCAGTCCACCCCCACCTCCCGTCACATATAACGTATAGTTATCACCCAAGCGAGTTGTTGTAGTTTTAAAATAATTTATGGTGAAGTTTTTTTTTTTTTGCCCTGTTTTTACATTTAGTATTAATATTTGGCAGAGGGATTTTTTTTAGTTAGATCTCTTTACAAAAAGTAAAAAAAAAAAAAAATGCAAAGCTATCTCCTGCGCGATACGCATGCGCCGTTATGTGGAGGTAGTGCTCCACACATTCTCGATCTACGGTACAAAGTGAGGTGAGGTGGTCAGTTCTACGCTCGACCGTCTTTATCTTGCCAAGGTACCCAGGAGTATTAAAGACACTCTGGTACTCAATTTGATAGAAGGCTGAGTGCACGTTAGAGCGCCAGGCATGGGAACACTGAGAGAAAAGTCTCCAGTGTCCTGTCCGGGATTTGAACCCGGGCCGCCCGAAGCGTAGTCAGACGCGTTACTTCCTGTGCCACGTGGACGAAAGAAAATCCCTTAATAACCATGTTTTACTAATGATGAAAACTTTCTGGGATATTTTTCGAAAACGAAAGTTACTTATTCCGGTCTAGTATTCACCATGTATTCTTTTAGGTATTTCGATCTACTATTCGAGTCATAGATCTGTGCAGTGTAGGTGCTATGGGTGCCGTCATGCACGCCGAAAATGGGGGAGCGGTCTGTCTAGAATTGCCACTTTATCTTTAACTGACAGCCACACTAATTACATTCTGCGCAGGCGAACCGTTACACAACCGTGAAAATCTTCCTATACGCTACTTACTGTGTTGTAATCTAAAGAAACTTTAATATCTTAAAAATGGGAGCTTACTGTCACCTACAACCAGAACAATATGCCATTTTATACCATTACAAGTGTGCCTCCCTCTCACCACAGCACAATTCTGTGTGTGATAGCGTGGTTGAGTGAATTTTATCTCAGACCTTGACGCAACTTCTGGCTCAGGCCGAATGGTTGGAATGATGAGGGGAAAATTGGTGGAATGAACAAAAGAGGGAGAAAACCAACGCTCACGGTGTTTGTCCACCACAAGGCCAACATGGCACGAGCCGGGATCGAACAGGTGACTCCACGCACAAGAGGTGAGCACTGTACCACTGAGCCACCGCGGCCCACGTGATAGCGTGTTGTCTCCTTGAAAGTGTAAACTATGCAGTCATCACATATTTGTTTCTCTTCACTGTTGTTGGAGGTGAAAATAGCAAAGGTCCTAGTTTAGGGAATCCGAAGTGTGCCTCCATTTTGTGTATCCAAAAACTTGTATTATAGATAAAACTGACTGGCCTTTGGAAATAGAATTAAAAAAAAAAAAAAAAAAACCGGGTGGATTAATGAAAGAATGTCAGAAATTTCCTGGGGCCGCGGTGGCTCAGTGGTAGAGCGCTTACCTCTGATGCTAGGGATCCTTGGTTCTATCTCGACTCGTGCCATGTGGATTTTGTGGTGGACAAACACCATAAGCGTGGGTTTTCTCGGGGTTCTTCAATTTCCTCCCACTTCCTTCATTCCATCATCATCAATTCAGTCTCAGCCACAGTTGTCTAAAGACCTTAAACAAATTCAAATTTGTTAGAAGATCCCATATTACGTCACCGTAAAGCTATAGTGTCTCCCACTTGATCCACTATTTGCTGTGACTCCTTCACCTTTCTACAATGAACAGAGAGTGAGTGTTTCTCTCTCAGTAAACTTCACAAGAAAAAAGAAACTCACCACTGTTTCTTCGTTAGTAAGTGCAGTATCAAAGTATCGATGAATCTTCGGTTTCTTCTTCCAGTAGCTCTTTTTATCACGTGGAGCTTTGACTTCTTCAGTTTCTTTACCTACAGGAAAATAAAAATCACTTGTTAATTAGAAAAGAAGTGAAAATTTTGAAGTCAAGACAAAAGATAAGAATTCTACATACAAAACCTTTCATGTAAACAGCAGACGCCGTGGCCATCGGCACGAAAGTCCCGGAATGGGCGTGGATTTTAACAGCTAAAGGCGAATCGTGACGGGCCGAAGTCCAAAGTTCCTAGACTGTCCCATATAAAAATAACGTTTACCAAAGTTTTAAGTAAACAGCAGACAATGTGCTCACACCAACACACATTGCTGAATTTACAAACCCCCTTTTTACAACGAAACTGAAAAATTTTTGCTTTACTGAAATTACCGCAACTTACGGCTACACACAGCCCCTACACTCAACCCGTGAATACAAGGAATGAGGAAAGTAGTTGCAGCCCTGATCTAAAATGAAGGTACCATTATGACATTCGTCCGGGGTGTATACTATAGGGAAGCCGGAAAAGACCTCTGTTATGGTAAACGCGTGTACATAACAAGTGAACCAACTTTCTCACACGCTAGTTACGACAAACATCAGTGCCATGTTGTGAATGGTTGGGAAAAAGAAATTTGGAAGATGTCAGTCAATAGACGTGTTCGGCGAATCTTACAAGTCTTAAGAATTGCGAATTTCTCATTGTTCGGCGAGCGGAAGTCGTAATTTCTTAAGCCATTTTCCTTAAGATTGTGTGTTCGACGTTGTTTCTGATATCTAGACTTTTTTAAAGGAAACTCAGTCACGGCGGAGTAGCCGTGACAACTTGATGTACGTTGGTTTATCGTTCTTTTGGCGGGAAGATGTAAACATGTCGGACCTTGTATAGAATTTTCCCTGATCAAACACAATTAATATTCCTTGCTTTTCAGTGGTCTCCACATCATTTAATATCATACTGTAGTATAATTAGATGAGATGAGATGAATGAGTGATGTCTCTTCAACCTGCTGATACCGAGCCGCCGTAGCTCTGTGGTAGAGCGTTGGCGTAGCATTCGGTAGGTCGTGAGTTCGATCCCAGCGGCCGACCATCTTCACTTTCCAAGATAGCTACAGCCCTGCCATCTATTGAGCGAACTTTCAACAATGGCATAACTAAGTGTATAAAATTACATGATACTACTAAACAGTTATAAAATAACCCCCCCCCCCTCTCCCAAAACATGTAACACAACCTATAACAACATAAGAATACGAATAATTGTGTTTTGTTATTTAAAACACATTACAATGAAATTATATTGTGTTTTACACGTACAATAAACAAAAAAAGTGTTCTGCTATATGTAACTGTAACAGATGATTGAAACTATTAATAAATTCCGTTTCACTTGTACTTGTTCACTGTATTGCTAAAAAAAAAAAAAAAAAAAAAAAAAAAAAAAAAAAAAAGTAACAGTTCCACAGTTTGTAACCTTACATGATTCAAACAGTATATACAGTTAAAGCAACTTGCTACACTTTAGACATGCTTTGTAGGGAAAATTATAGCGTCGTGCTTATCAAATGAATTAAACTAAGAAATGTATGAAATATTATTTCTAATGTATATAAATATCTGAACAATAAATCAGTAGACTGTTATAGCCCAAGACCTATATCTTCATTCCTTTCTTTGATGGATTCATATCGTAATGGAAAGATATATTTTTATACGGAGATATGTTTCAATTGACTTCACAGAAAAATCCTTGTTTTTAGATACTACTACTACTACTATTGTTGCTGTTGGAGGAGGAAAAGATGGTGGAGCAGGAGGGGCGGCAAAAAGGCCGGCGTGAGTAGGATCTGAATCCGTGCCGCATCACCAGTGCTAACCGATGAAGAAGACTACAATACAGGGTTTGGAGGTAATAGATTACGAGTGATACTATAACTATACAAAACACATTTCAAAAAATCTACCACGGAAACTGTTCGGGGAAATGAAAGATGGAAGACCCAGAGAGTTTTATTTTATTCATTTATTAGAAGTTGGCACTGATACAGCAAGGGCCATTTTACACCGTTCATGTAACGATGTGATATAACAATAACAACAACAAATAATTATACAGTAGGAATAAGCTTTTTTTTTTTTTTTCATTCCAAATTCTCCTAACATTTTTCTAGAAATTTACTTTTACTGAGGCAAAAATCTGGTGGCAAAGGAAGAGTATTGTAAAGATATGACAATCTGTATACGAGAGATCGTTGGACCAAGCACAATCTAGGTTTTGAGAGGTAGAAATGGTGTTGGGGACGGGCATTTTGTCTGGGTACTCTTAGGTTAAAAAGTGGAAGAAGGTCGTTGGTCCGGAGTGTGCCCTGCATTACTTTATAAAGAAATTTTAAGTCATTTAGTTTTCTTCGCGTCTCTATGCTTTTCAAGTCAAGAGAAATCAAAATGTCTGCGTTAGATTTATGTTGGAGGTTGGGTATCCTGTGTTGCACAATACGAATAAAGAAATTTTGTACTTTGTACAATTTAGATAAGTTGGTTTCACAAGCCATAGACCAGGTAGATGAACATTACTCGATAGCAGGGAGTACACAAGGGAGAATATATGACCGAAGAGCTCTGAGATCTTTAATATCTGTAAACCTGTAGAGAAGTCCAAGAAGTTTGAGTGCTTTCGAAGTTACGAATTCAGTGTGAGGAGTAAAATTGAGTTTTTCATCAAATATGATACCCAAGTCTTTGTAATGGTCTACCCATGGGGTAATAGATAAGGATAATGTGTATGTACATTTGTGGTATGGGTTTTGTGTAAGAAACGCACTGCAGCAGTTTTGCGCGGATTACTTTCAGTAACCAATTATTGCACCCCATTTCAGCAGAATCTATAGCGACTTGAAGGAAGAAAGTGTCTTTTAGATTTAATGGTCTTAAAAATTTTGCAGTCATCAGCGTAGAGAAGTACAGAACAGGAATTATCTATCTGTTCAGATAAGTCATCAATGTAGAGGGAAAATAAAACTGGCCCTAAAGAGCTTCCGTGAGGGGCACCTGAAAGCACTGGGAGCCACTTGGAGGTGCTACCAGGGAAGACGACACGTTGTTCTCTGCCAGACAAATATGATGTAACAAGCTGAAGGAAGGGTCCGTGTAAATTAAATCTAGAGTCAAGCATGTGTATAAGAAGTTTGTGATTGACAGTTTCAAATGCTTTGGAGAAGTCTAGGTATATGATGTCAAGTTCTTGTCTATTTGCTAGAGCATCGGAGGCGTGAGACATTAGGACAGTTGGTTTTACAGGAGGCATTCGGTACAAAACCATGCTGGGAGGGAAAAAGAAATGAGAGGACATGTTTTTGAATCCTGTCTGTGATGATTTTTTCACAAATTAGGCCGAGGACAAAAAGAAGGGAAATGGGTCTATGTGAATTAACACATGACTTGTCACCTTTTTTGTAAACCGGGGTAATCTTTTATGAAAACACAATAAAACAAGCACTTAGAAAAAAAATACCTACGTGTGGCACCCGCGGGTTGTGTAGACAATATCACTTTTTTTTTAGATAAATAACTAATAACGCTTCAGACAACGCCATGGTTGTGTTTTTTTTTTTTTTTTAAACAAAATATAAGCCATAAATGAAATAGCAAAACACCGAAAGAAGATAGAAATGTAAGAAATTCTATTTACAAGGGAATAAAAATGTGATTTTATTGTGTGAATATTTGAAAACAGAGTTGCTAAATGCAAAGACGTAAATTTGCTTCGGTAATTATTTTCCATAGTAGTTGCGATTTGGATATTTATGTTCAATAAAGGAAATATATCAAGAGACTCTTTCTTTCTTTTAATAAAAATAACTATGTCTGTGTAAAGTTGCAGAGAATTAAGATGTATAAGTGTTATATAATAGGAGATATATTTTTGTTCATTTTCGTTTTGGCCAAGTTTGTTATAAGCCATTTTTTAATGTGAAGTTAATCGTGGTTAGTTAAAAACGACAACAGAAGATCTCATAACTTTTCTCAATTATAACAATGGACCAGAAGATGTCAGGAGGAGAAATATATACAATAAACATCTTTGAACGTTATTCTCAACTACCTGACCGGACGATAAAGACTTGTTTGAAGGCGTTATCATGCAGTTGACCGGCTAACGTAGGCGTTAAAGGGTTGCAGCGTCGAACGGGATTTAATTCCCCATGAGGTCATTTTTTTTTCTTTTTTTTTTTCATTAATAAGAACAGTAACCTTTTTTCCGGACTACTTTTAAATAAATGCTCCCTTTTGATTCTGGTTTGCATTTTCAACATTGTATTGCGTAGTTTTTATTTTCAAAGGATAAAAAAATTCATCTCAAAAGAGCGAAAACTTCCGATTGACTACAACTGAGATTCATCCACAGAAATTTCTTTACCATCGAAAAGAGCTACCATAGAATCACATATGCATTCAAACAGAGATTTCTTATCTTTATTCCTACGAAAATCCGGTGTATATCCCCCGCCCAATTTGTTCTGTTGAAAAATGTAATATTCCGCTCAATTCGAGTGGAATATGCGCTCTTGCGAACTTATTGTGTAGGTTGAGATATACATAAAATAAATGCACTGTGAAAAATGTTCCAAGCAATTCCTGAAAAAAGCTAGACAACCTAGCTGCCTGGAATACTCTGGGAGAAAAAAGAAACCGAAACGATATTTCAACATAGGTCATCCAATTAGGCGTCCAGCGTCTTATAGACTGGACCACGCTGCCAATTACAATAAAACAGTAAAAAAATGTCAGAAATACGTTGCCCGGACACTAAAAACATAAACTAAATTACTTTCACGGTTTAACCATTTTCTATTTGTCAATTAGGGATCGTAATACCCATTCGTTGACTATATTCCCCATATCTGCGAAAATAAGCGATCAAAATGGAAGTAGCATACGCTTGATTGGCAATGCATGGTGAAGATAAGAAACTATTTCCTCTTTTTGCGCATGTGCGCACAACAAACTGGAACTGAAAACTAAGACCTTCCAATAACGTAACAGAAATGTTTCGGTGCTTTTTCAGAATTCTTGGCGATAACTGTATATACTGACATCTCCCAGAAACATTAACGCATATATCAAAGAACTTTTCCAAAAGATTTAACAATGTGTGTGTGAATGTCTTATTCCTGGAAATAATCATAATGCCAATGCTGGGATGTTCACATAACACAAAAATACTTTCCCTTCTATGGCTTCAGGGCTCTTGAGTCACTTCCAATCTAGTTGCGAAGAATTTCTACATTATTATGAAAATAAACTGAAAATATTCTTTCATTATGTCTAGAACTTTTACATTATTTTCGTCTTTTTTTTTTCTTTTCCTACTTTTTCATCGGATTAGTTCAACTTTCTTTAGAATATTCAAAATTTCTGGTTTCTCAAGGGCCATTATTTGTTTATTCCCAGCTCTAGAGCTGTTGTTTGATTTTCTTCAAGCTCTGCTTTTATCGGTTCTTTTCCTAACAACATTTTTCTTCTATTTTCGTTTTCTTCCTTACGGTTTTATCTATGTATTTCATTCTCGTTATAGTATTTCCTCTTTTTTTCATTTCCCTTGTTTGCTTCTGCAAAAGTTTAGTTTCTTCTGAGAGTATACTCTCCTTTTTCATGACTGCTATTTCTTTGGCTGTCTCTCTTCTTATCTCACTTAGTACTTAATTTTTGCAAATGATAGATAACATCTTAATCTTCTCTCTCTTCCGAGACGCTGATTAAGTTGCTTAGTTCTATATCGGATTTCCGTCTGCTTTTTCCCGTTCTATTTTAAATCTAAAACTGGCGGCTTTCCTCTGATAAATCTATTCTCTAATCTAATGTTTTTCAAATTCACACATCACTTTAAGATTTCGAAACTGTTTAGAACATACACATCTTGAACAATTCCCCTGAAATTTGATAGAATATAAAACTATTTTGTTTTAAGCTCCATTTGGACCTTCCCATGTTCACACCCTCTGAGTCTTCTTAAGTTTGTATTCGAAATAAATCGTTTGTTGATTTCTGAAAAATTTCATTAGTCTCTCTTCATTCTCATTTTTCTCTCTACTGTTTCTTTTTGGCAAATCCAAACCTTTCCACTTTCGTGTCACTGCTCCATTTGGTCCCTACGTTGTAGTACCCCCATTACTATCTTATAATGCGATTATCCAAAACCTTATGCATCTTCTCATATACACGTATATCTTTGACTTCTATTGCGAAGATTACCATCCCCGAAGTACCTCAATCCCACAAACTCTCCTCAGCACTTCTTGTGTAGCAGCACGAGCACCTACTTCCCTTCGGCAGATTAAATATGAAGAGTACAGGGAAAAAACAATCAAAGTCCATTTTTTTTAGTGCTTACACCTTAAAATGTGTGTTTTCTCACAACTTTCAAAAATGTGACTTCGATTCTTCTTCTCCTGTACTCTTCCATATGCCTGTATCTATGTTTGTTCAGTACATGCTTCTATATGGTTCAACGTACCAACGGAGCCCTGCATTGGCATAACTGATGGTAAAACTATCAAATACCTTGTGGGTTCTCCCATGCACACCGAAGGACAGATCTGCATCAAATTGAAAAGAAGCTACTGCGCTAATTTTAAGCGATGAAACCTTGATACACAGTAAATCACTTACACCGGTGCCAAGAAAAATGAGTCACCGACAGAGATTTCTACCTTTTCTCGTTACAGGTTATTACAAAGGGTCAAAGTGTAAGGGGACGTGTCAAGGAATCAGGGAATTCGTAAACTTTTTAGAATATTTACGAATATCTTAATGTACAGAATTATAATAACATTCAGAATATTCCTCGTGAACATTTTATTCCACTGTGTAGTACATTCAAAATATACTGGGAACATACTGTATGTTCCAAGATGGTACACAGGAAAAACGTTGGTGGATTCTATTCCTCACACATACACACAACACACACTACCTCTCTCTCTCTCTCTCTCACACACACACACACTACCTCTCTCTCTCACACACACTACCTCTCTCTCAGTCACACACACACACACACACACACTATTTCTCTCTCTCTCACACACACACACACACACTACCCCTCTCTCTCTCACACACACACACTCACTACCTCCCTCTCTCTCACACACACACACACACAAACATATATATATATATATATATATATATATATATATAAGATGGTATAGGCTTTAGTAATTTTTATCTACCCCCCCCTCCTAGAAAAAGCTGAAATGACGGGTCTGAACCTACCAAATTAAGCCTTTTCACATTATTTGGAATGGCAACTATGTTTATGTTTTTAAATATATTCACTACACACAAGAATCACACGTTGATTTCTCCATAAGAAAAAAAAAAAACGTTCTACTTTTTTTTTTTTCAGTCTAGCATCTTGAAAAAGGACAGCGTTAACTGAAACGTTAATGGTTTAAAAAAAAAAATTAAAAAAATGAAATATCTTTCGTAAGACATTGAAGACTCGGCTTCACAAGTACTTTTCTACTTGACAACCTCCTCGGGATGGGTGAAAGCCATAATGCTGATATCGCCCATAAAATTCATCATTATTATTAACAGTCTCCTAGCGAATCATGTCTATTCATAAGTTAAAAGATACACGTTAACAAAATGAGGTGGTGAACAAAAATAGCAACGGAAAACGTTGGAGGGAGAAGAGAAAAAAAAAAATGAAAGGAAAGCAGATTCGGTAGACGACTAAAATTGGCTTAAGATATTGACGGTAAACTGACTTTCAAAAACGTACCTTTGGCACTAAAAACATTCTCTTTAACCGGTGAAATGCAAAAAGAACTTCCACCATCATATCCTGCTTCGCTTCCAAATCTGATAGTCTAGAAAAGAAAATACAATACTTAAATGAATGAACAAGAATATAATTTGCACCACCACCACAAACAACGGGCTCGGTAAGAGAACACCATGAAAAATTAAATACGAATAAACGGTTATGACGCGATTTTCTTTGCTAAAAACACCATCATGGTATTTCCCTACCGGACACATCAAAATTATACAAAGTAAGTTTCAAAATACCAAAACTTAGGCTCAGATAAAAGTGATGAAGTTGTTTAAAAAAAAAAAAAAAAAAATGCTTGCAACAATAATTCAAATGAATTTTCCATTTACTAAATTCACCATATTTCCTATTGTTAATTAGGATGAGCTATGTTTCACAGCTCTGCAAAGCTTTCCCAAATACTTTCTATAAAACTAACGTGATACTTCACTCTTCTTTAAACAGAAATTTCAATTGCCGGCCGGGTGGCCGAGCGGTCTGCGGGGGTAGCCCATCGGCTCGAAGGTCCCGGGGTCCAGTCCCGGCCGGGGCATGGGTGTGGATTTTAACAGCTAAAGGGCGAATCGTGACGGGCCGAAGGACAAAGTTACTACACTGGCCCATCTAAAAATAAAGTTTAAGTTAAGATATTTCAATTACTGATTCTCCACAGCTTTTTGCCAATACAGCCATATTGCTACAGGTGGTACTAATAGAAACTATAAATACCCAGTGAACCGCTTTCGCATTGCACAGTTAAAATACGAAAGCTCAAGCACGTATTTATCCAATTACAATACGGACTATGCTCACTTTATATCCGGATTGCAATCCTTTAATATTGAATCTTTCCATCAACATTGGATAAGCACACAGCTCTTCGACTTCCTGGTATGGTATCCAGAAAAAGGCTGTAGCCGTTACCTATTTCTTCCCTTATTCTAGAAGTGCTCGTAGGAAATCATCCCTCAGACATGTGACGGACCTAGGTCATAGTAGCCTGTCGCTCCGATAAATGAAAGTTAAAAAATTATTGTATCAAGTGATAACGCTCGATTCTTCCACTTCTTCTGCCTCTCGTTTGCTCCTTCATGCATATAAATTAAAAAAAAATAATTTTCGCAAAACAAATGAAAGAGAGGAACCTTTTTGCTCAACATATTGTGATTCAGAAACATCAAATTAACGTAGGCCACCATTAATGAATGCAAAGGATGTTTCACTTAACGTTCTGACGTGTCTGGAAATAAAAGCACACCTTGATAACGCCCCTCTGCTACAATTGAGACGCTACGATTTGAGGAAAAATCCTCTACCGTTGCATTTACAGAAAGTTTTTTTCCTGGCTTTTTCCTCCTAAATGGTTAGATCTCGTAAGCAATCTTATATGAAAAAATGGTAACCTTCCCTTGTTAGTAGTATACAGAAAATAGCCATTCATTTTCATACAATAATCTAGAATTATACAACTGTACATTACCTCATTCTCCTCTTCGTTCATTGAACTGTAATCCCTCTTCTTCTTCTTCTTTTTCTTCTTCTTCGGACTGTTACTCGTTTCACGTTCCGATACGTTTAGTTCCAGCTCTTCACCTTCAAAAAAGGAGAATACAATAGAAGTTACTCCACCACGAACTGATTCAAATTCACAAATCAAATTAATTCTTCAAAACTGTACAAAACACGTATAGACTGTGATTCAGTTATTTTACCAAAAAAAAAAAAAACCGTTGTTTGCGAATGCAAGTTGAGAAATATACCCCCCGAACAAAAATGTGTTGCCATCGTGGAGGGGAATTGAAGCCCACTACTTTCTTGTAGACGAAGGGTAGCGCTTGTCAACAATGTGTTTTTCTTTCTAATGGCATTGCTTTATACAATTTGTTACAGCACAGGAAAACATATATTGAACGGTCCTACTAGCAGGGCCAACGCATGAAATAGCTTTGGAAAGGTTAAAAGTAAGAAGTGACCGACGCATTAATTCAGACACAAATACCTGTAAGTATACGTAACACCCTTCTCTGTTACGCTCCATGGGCAGGAACATATGTAATTCAGAAAAAAATGCAATTCCTTGACTTTCCTTTGGTTTACAAGAAAATTCCCTGGGTTTTCCAGGTTTCCTGTTTTCCAGACCACCGGACATCCTGATGTATCTTTAAGCCAAACAGACACGTAGTTTTTCTAGTTAATCAGAGATGCACCTTTCTAACTTCACTTTGTGGAGTGTCCTCCTACTTACTGTAGAGACGAGAACGCTCGAAACATTGGAGGGCGTACGTTTCACTTGGCTAATAACCTATTATTGCATACAAGGTTTTTGCGTAAAACAAAATAACAGGGATCGGCAAACTTATAACAGTTCCTTCATCCCTGCTCTGAGCGCCAATAGCAGTTACAGAACTGTTTCGAACGGTAATTAGTCCCGAAACCACTACAAAAGTTTGATGACAGGAGATCACACTACAAACGATCCAGAAACGTGGTCTTACTGCTCCCTCTAGGGGCGAGAAAGCCTCCAACAACGTCCCGTTGAAAGTAGTGTGCGTTGACCTAAAGGGTGCTGGAAGATTCGGCAAAACCTGGAAGTTGATCCTGGATTACGGATATTTCCCGAAGGAAGCAAAGGACGTTCCTTCTGGATCCTACCACATACTTCCGTTGAAGATTCAAAGCATCCGTGACGCGTCCGCCTGGCCACTACAGCCCAGACTTCCCACAAGAGGAAAAAAGGTGTTTCCCTCTTCAGTCTCTCCGTGAAACAAGCTACCCGCACACTAACGGGCAGTCTCTCGCCAAGAGTCAATCGATTTCTCGTATTTCTTAAGAGATCCGAAAGGACCTCTCGCATTCACCAAGAGGTTATGAGACCCTCGATATGACCAAGGAGCTACCTCTCGTATTGGGAGTAGGTGAAGGTATCACTTAGTAAACCAACTGTTCTGTTGTTGGTGCATGTGTATTTGTGCTTTGTTCAGATACGATTAACGATCAACAACACAATAAACTATAGTACATGCCGATATTTTACATCTAATTATTCATAAACAATATATATTTTATTATAACAATATTCACAGTGATAATTGAATCATTAAAGTTCTTTACTTTTTGTTAAAAGATTATTAAAAATATTTAAAACAATGCAGAACGTATTTTCTTTCTATTGACGGAGTCGCGCGCCATCTCCGGAGCACGCCCGTAACAACTGTTACTACCCCGCACTGAGTCATGACCTGGTGGCCGTGACAAACTTTCCGACCAAATATGCAAGTTTGTGGTGAGCTAACAAAGATAAAATGAAAGTTGTTTGATAAATTCTACTAGCTAACCCAGACAGTAAAGTTAACTTTGTGCGAGCTAACGGAAATATCCCTGTTGGCTACCGATAGCTCGCGTACCGACGGTTTGCCGACCGCTGTGAATTAGCATCTATTTCATTAGAAGTTCATGATTTGCAGAAAATGTCTCAATTAAAATTTTCAAAAACATACGTTCTGCTTTGCATACCAGAAGAGTTTAGCTGGTTTAACAAAGGCCCAAAAAGCTCAACATATAATTTGATCGTGTTGCCTCGTAATATAGTTGGGAGAGTATCCAATTAACAACTGGAAGATCGGAATTCAATTCCCGACATGGGAAAGAAATCTCTTAAAACGGAAATAAGTCAATTTATTAAATGCAAAATATGGTAAAGTACGATCGAGCGGCCGTAGCTGTTTGTTGAGCCGCATTCGGGAGGTCTAGTTTCGATTCCAGCGGCTGACCATCCTGATCCAGTTTTTTTTTCTTTGCCAGTCGGCTGGAAAGAAGGGAGAGAGAGAAATTAAAGTAGATCGATGACTAAAATTGACTTGGAACAATGAGGGTAAGCTGAATTTTAGAAACCTACCTTTTACGCTACGAACATTCTGTTTACTCGGCGAAATGCAACCAGAACTGATACCATCATCTTCTGCTTCACTTCCGTATCTATTGGTCTGGAAAAGAAAATACAGTATTAAAATAAATGAACACGAATAGAGAATATACAAATGCATTCATACCACGTATCATTAATTTAAAACATTTTCTTCTTATAAACAAACAAAAGATTTATTTTATCAATTACCCAACTGAGACAAAGTTGCCTAAACACAATAAAAAAAATAATTAAAATTCATTCAATTCAAGTACACATTGAAATTAGTGAATTGAAAATTTAATTTAACGTAAGGACCAAGGTACGTAACCACATGAACCCTCTCAGAAACAAATTAAGACATGCATGATTAGAGTAGGGAAGAAGAGAAAGATTAAATAAAGAGAAAAACAATGAACTAGAAAGAAAAAGTATGGCTAATACCAGCTCGGGTACTCTCGGGATCGCCACACCCGTATTCACAACTCTGTGAGGCCCTGAGGGGCTTCTTACAAAAATTAAATACTTTAAGGGCCTCATTCTGTAACTTTAAATTTACTATTTCATTAAAGGGTCTTTCTTCTAAATGTTTAAACAGAATGGACATTAAAAAAGGAAAAATTTAACTTAAAAATAATAACTTCAAAAATGTCCAGGTTTCTGCCTGAGTTCCATGTTTTCCACGTCCAAAACAAAATTCCAGGCATTCCAGGATTTCCTGGTGAGTAGGCACCCTGCTATTTCACCTCGTGTTAATTTATCTCTAACAAGTCGAATGTTGTAAACTAAAAACCTCAAAATAATTCAAAATATGGTTTTCTGGACGTGTTGTTCAACCAGCAGGGTGCCTTTTGCTAGAGACCTCTGCAGGTCGAAGTTACAGAATAAGCATAACTATGCGTTGAAGCTTTAGTCTGATAAACCTTTTTTACGTGGGAAGTTGGAAGAGTTGAACAATCTAAGACGGAGTCCTCTGGTTGACGAATTCTTCGAAACGTCGCGCATTGTCACTTTCGTATAACACTCACTACCCAACAGTTAGAACAGGCGTGAGGCGTCAGCTGCTCACGTGACTAGTGTTGTCCGAGTGTCTGTTGTATCGTAATCAGCATGCAATTAAGTAAAGATATTTTATACATGAGCCAGTTTAATAACTTTTCACACTTCGGGCCGTCTCGATTACGTAATTGCAATGCTTGTTAAAATCAACAAACAGCTACGCACTAAGCGGGATCCGAACTCGCGACCTTGGAGACGCTGGCCTAACGCCTCAGATTACATGACTACCTTGGTCGACACGCAGTTAAGTGTTTCATATGATGATGAAGCGAAAATGCAGGATCCTTACTACAGAAGAGAAGCGTAAGCCAGTTTGTGCCTCTGTATCTCGAAGTTCCGTCGGCCTGAGCCAAAGTTGCCACCACAAGTAACAACAACAACAACAAAAGGAAACAAAGAACGAAACTCGTTGCAATCAGAAATGAAAAAGGTCGTCTTCCGCTCTTATTAGGAATATACAAAAAATAACCAATCAATAATTTCATATTATTAATAAATAATTATACACTACCTCATTCTGGTCTTCGCTCATTGAGCTCTTCTGCTTCTTCTTCCTCTTTTTCTTCTTCTTCTTCTTCGGACTGTTACTCGTATCTCGTTCCGATACGTTTCGTTCCAGCTCTTCACCTTCAATAAGAGAGAACACAATATTCATTACTGCATCATGTTCAAATTCACAAATTAAATTAATTCGTACAAAACATGTATAGACTGTTATTAAGTTAGTTTACACAAGCCCCTTGTGTGTGGATACACGTTTAGAAATATTCTCCCCCTCCTCGACAGAAATTGATCATCCTGTAGGGGAAACGAACCCTGTTCGATTGTTGGTCGGCTGCTTCCAAGTGCTTCTACAGAAATTGCTTCAATCGTGACCAAATTTCCTGGGCATTTTACAATTTTTATGGCCTCTAGACATCTAAGGCTCATGCCAGGATAGGGGACGGGAAAGTGTCGGCCAGGGCCTAATGTTGAAGGTACCATCCCGGCATGTCCCTAGTGTGACCGAGTAAAACCCTCAGTCAGGATCATCGGCCACTGGGATCGAACCCACGACCTCCCGAATGCTACGTCAACGTTCTACCACTGAGCTACGGCGGTTTTGTATAACTCAATGTTATACAAAATTTACACATACAACGTTACTTTCAATCTAACATGGAATCTCTCTATATATATTTCCTTTATTCCATATAAACATCCAAATCACAATTACGATACGAAATAGTAAGCTACTAAGTTATGCAATACGCTCTCCACATTCTTTGGAATGAAATTTCTGTATCTGGGAGCCAGAACCACCTAAGTCCAATTTTGACCAAAATGTGATTGTTGCAGTTTTGTACCGTATTCGAACTCCCTCACATAATGGTTGCATGATTCTTGTTGTAAACATGTTAAATAATGTTTTTAAAAAAGTAAGTTGTTATGCAATTCGACCATTTAGTTTCTATGTGGAAGGAAGTAGTTTTTTCTTTATTTCTCGAAAACAAAGATTTGTCACTCTCAGGTACAGAAATCTGCTTACACACACACAGACCTGCCATCTATAGGGGCCAAAAACAACTACTTCTATCTGCTAGAACTCCACTGAAAATTTCGTCTGTTGAAAATGCTTTTGAGCGAGAATCAATCAGAAAATGGCAACGCTTGACTGCTGAAGTCGAGAACAAAGTTTTAAATAAGATATCATTACAGCGAAAAAGGCGCGAAAAACTAAGCTTCCCATTCGCACAGAAAAAACGTTTTAAAAAATCTGAAAATAAATTAGAAGAGGGAAAAAATAAAGCAGCACAGAAAATGACTTACTTAGAAATTATCAAAAGAACAAAAATTAATCTCGTCAATATCTTCGTCCGAGAGATGACGTCATAGAAGATATTGGAACGTCATAAACGAGACTGTGGGCGTTTCAACATACACAAAAAATGACATTTTAATTTTTCTGTAAATAGTTGTACAGGGTATCCAGCGAGCAGGAACAAACAAAAAAAATCCTGGCCTTTCGGTTTTCCAGATTAAAATCAGGTCTTTTTGAGATTGTCGTCGACATATTCATTTACAGGGGGTGAGGCAAGAAGATAAATAAGCTTTAATTTTACCTACCACAGGCAATAGCAGGATCAACGTATGAAATAGCTTTGGTCAGGTTAAAAGTAAGGAGTGAGGTCACCGGCCGTTTGAAGCTTGAACAGAAATTCCTGCAAATATGTGCAATGCCCTTCTTGGCTCCGCTCTATGGGCATGCCATCCACAAATTAGACAGAACACGAAAAAATCCTAAAATTCCCTTACCTTTCCCTGATTTAAAGGAAATTCCCTTTTTTTTTTTTTTTTTTTTCAGGATTTCCAAACCGCTGGATACCCTGCTTCTATTTTCTCTCTGTCTTTATGATTTCTTCTGCGTTTTATATTTTCAGCAAGTGAGAGCTGCGATTCGACAAAATATCGAGAAAGCTCCGGCAGTTTCTCCAAAACAGACTGGCAACACTGACAACTGCAGTGATTAGGTACGGGAAAACTCAGTACTTTTCTATTGTGTCGAATAATGTTTATGCCAGGTTTGGCGCAGCTAGGTCTATCTACATAAAGCAATCTGAACAATTGAGGTCTTTTTTTTAGAAAATGGGCTGGCAACACTGACTCTCTGCACCAATCAAGACGGTTCTAGGGGCTCTGAGCTAGTCTAGCCAAGGCCTTTTCAACGATACCTCAAACATCTCTCTACACCTTGTAGTTCCTGAGATTTAATTTCTGGACACGGACGGACCATGAGCGGGAATAGAACGCCCTTCTGCTAAAGCTTCGCTATCAATGGACTTAAAAAGGACACAACATTACCTGAAACGTTAATGATTAAAAAAGAAAAACACGTAATTTATTCTCTACGACACTTACGACTCAGAGGCGACACAGGTAATTTTCTACTTGACAGCCTCCTAGTGCAGCATGTCCGTTTGATTTCCTTACGGCCTTTACGCATCTCCGGTTCAGGCCAGGATAGGGTGGGGGAGAGGATATTGGAAACCAGTCGGCAAAGAGATAATTCGTAGGTACCATTCCAACATTCGCCTCGTGGGACCGAGGGAAACAAATCTGGAAAACCCTAGTCAGGATTAGCGGCCGCTGGAATCGCTCCCAAGAGCTTCCGATTGCTAAGCCCAACGATCTACTAACTGAGCTACGGCCGCTCGATGTCCATACATACGTTAAAAGGAAGAAGTGAATACCAGCGTGGTAAAGAGAAATGAGAACGGAAAACGCTGGAGACGGAAAAGAGAGAGAGAGAAATGAAAGGAAAACAGATCCAGTCGGCAAATAAAAATTTACTTGGGACAATGATGAATTTTATGAATTCCAATGAGTTAAGATGGATTTTAGAAACCTACCTTTTACGCTACAAACATTCTCTTTACCCGGCGAAAACCAACCAGAACTATCACCATCATATCCTGCTTCACTTCCGTATTTGATGCTCTGGAAAAGAAAATGCAGTAATACAAAAAAAATAATCAACAAGAACATGTAATTTGCACTTTAAATAATCAATTACATATGTAATGAACAGTTAAAACACAACAGACTTGATATAAAAACATGAAAAAATTCAATACGGATGTCAATTTACTAAATTCACTATGCGCTCTATTGCTAATAACGATGAGGTACGTTCTAGAGACCAGGAGAGTTTTCTTAACTATTTTAGTTAAGATTGATGTGATTCTTCGATCTTACTTATAAACAGAAATTTCATTACTGATATTCACAACTGTCTGTCAAAACAGCAGCGTACAGAATCGTTGCCATGTGCTACTAGTATCGACTACAAAATCCCAAAGAACTACTTTCACATTCCACCGCAAAATACGGAAGCTCAAGCACCTATTTCAATTTATCTAACTACAATATGGACTTTGCTCGCTTTATATCCCGATTGCGATCCGATAACAAACATTTTTAACCTTTCCATCAGGATTGGGAAAGCACGCCGCAGCTCTTCTAGTTTCTGGTGTGGTATCTAGACAACGGCACTTACCTTTCCCTTCCCTTCTTCTGGAAATGTTCCCAGGAATCCCATTTTTCAGACCTGAGATGGATTGAGGATATAGTAGTGTAACAGTATGAAATTGTACAGACACAATTGCATGTAATTTTTTTTTAATTAAAGTTTTGCAAATATAATTTCAACTTGAACTGGACTTCTTTATTGCTTGCAGAGCAAGCTACGTATTTAAGAACAGTTTCTCAGCCAATCTTTGGTTGTGCTTGTACGTGTGCAGACAAACTGTTACTTCTGTCACACCGCCCGTCAACTTCGTCGGGGACAACTAATTTATAGGTTGACAGTTCAACCTTTGACCCTTGGTGGATCATGAGAAGTAGTTGCAGTGGTCGTCGGTTTACCCTGTTGCCTCCACCACCTATGTAAATTGCAAGATTCGGGAACTCCCCGTTTCGAGAGCTTCTGCTCGGAAAAGTGAAGACGCCTGCCCAGCAGCCGATCGTGGGCTTCGAAGCAGCCAATATATAGTTTCATCGTACTCGAACAGTCGTTCGCGGGCTGCGAAGTGGTCAACAGTTCGATCGCAATAGAGGATTTGTATTGGACCCAGTGATCTTCTGATAACAACGTATAATGTAATATAAAGAAACTTGTGGTGACTTTCCTGATATGTAGTGCGGTACAGTGATTATAAGCGTATATTCGCGCTCCCGCGTTTATCGGTAAAGCTAAACGATATCTGCACAGCAAAAGAGTGTTAATATTTATCACTTCTGGCCACACAAAATACATGAATTTGATATTATTTTATGTTTCTGTAATGAGTTAGTGTTCAAGTGATAATAATAATTTGTGATATTCATCCATGTGTTTTCCTGAGTACGTAGTTCTATCTCGTAAGTAAGTATAAGGTATGGGAATGTATACAGATTAAATCGTGTGTAAGTAAAGGAAAGTGTGGGCAGAAGGTCTTCGTGCCTTGATCTTAAGATTAATTTTGTCATACTTCCTCATCGGGATCAACGAGGAAGTCCCCCGCTGGACCGACCGCATTGGCCTGCTATACGGTCCACGGTCATACATATTCGTTGTATACCTTACCCGTTACAGTAGCTTGTCTGTCCAATTTAAGAAAGAAAACAGAAACGCTGCATTCCCCCCCATCCTTTGTGAGGAGGATACAGAAATTATCAATCAATAATTTTCAGATATTATTTTATAATTATACACTACCTCATTCTCTTCTTCGCTCATTGAGCTCTTGCCCTTCTTCTTTCTCCTTTTCTCCTTCTTCTTTGGACTGTTACTCGTTTCTCGTTCAGATAAGTTCAGTTCCAGCTCTTCACCTTCAACAGAGGAAGATACAATATTCATTACATGGGTTCAAATTCACAAATCAAATTAATTGTACAAAACATGCACCGGTATTGATTGTAATTTATTTTACAGTAACATGTTGAGAAATGTACCCGTCCACTCTACACACACACTCACAGACTATCCTGAAGTTGTGTGGTACTTATTGTAGGGCCTACCTATCTCCTGAACTACTACAGAGTAGGGTCTCTTTAAGCTCATGAATGAATGGATGAATGAAAGCAAGCAAGGAAGACAGAAAGCAACAAAGAAAGAAAGAAAGCCAGAAAGAAAGAAGGAAAAGAAAGGAAGACGGAAAGAAAGAGAGAAAGCAACAAAGAAAGAAAGCAAGCCAGAAAGTAAGAAAGAGAGCAGGAAAGAAAGAAAAAAAGCAAACAAGAAAGAAAGACGGAAAGCAAGAAAGAAGGCAAAGAAATAAAACCGGAAAGAAAGAAAGCAGGAAAGAAAGTAAGCAAGCAAGAAAGAGAGAGAGAGAAAGCAAGAAGGAAAGAAAGCAAGAAATAAAGCCAGAAAAAGGCAACAAAGGAAGCAAGCAAGAAAGATAAAAAGAAAGCTAGTAAGAAAGAAAGAAATCTGAAAAGGACTACCTAGACATGTCGTTAAAAGCATGCCGCACTATTATTCGCTCAATCCGAACGAGCTTCTTTATGCGCATCCAAGTCCCAATAGATAAAACACTACAACAGGTAAGAGTCAAAGAGAGTGTAACGGAAGTAGATAGAGGTTAAAACTACCTTTAACTCCTATCATAATTTTAATGTTTGTTTAACAAGTTAAGCTTCCCAGGTCTATAACTTTTTTTTATTAAGTGAGGGAAGTTTGTGATTGTACATTCATATAAAAAGGTTGGTATGTCTGTTATCAGATGTTTCTGTTGCAGATAGCGTCACTAACGCCGGAGCAGTAACTTGAAAAATGTCGGACTACATGGACGTACGGTTAAAGCAAGGTGCTGTTATTGAATTCCTGATTGCGGAAGCTGTCCCACGTATCGATGCCCATCGTCGGATATATGCCGCATATGGGGAAGCCTGGATGGACGTTAGCACGGCAAACAGATGGGTAAGGACTGTACACACGAGCAACTCAGCCACTTCTACTTTGCAGGACAAGTAACACATTGGACGCTTTGTCATTGCATCCACTCGAGAGATGGTAGGACGTGTTGATCAACTGATTCGTGGGAATCACCGCATTAAACAGAGGTAGAACACAGGCATTGGCATATCTCTTAGAACAATGAATCACACCAACGACGAACTTGAGTATGTTCGAGATGGATCCCTCGTCAGCACTGGAAAAACTGGAATTCCACGTTTGACTCCCCTCCATATAGCCCGGATTTCGCACCTTCTGACTCATTCCTAACTTGAAGTAATATCTGAAAGGTACGTGCTGTACGTCCAACGATGAGGTTGTCACGGAGCGCATCGTTGGTGTCAACAGCCGACCTCATATTTTTCTGGAGGATTGCAGAAACAAGTGCAGCGATGCGAGTAAGAACTCTATCGAAAAGTGATTTTATCCTTTAAAAGAGGATATTCCGACGTTTCATTTGAATGTAAAATCATAAACTTCCCTCAATTAATAAAAATGTTATGACCAAGGAGGCAAACTTCTTGAACAACCCTAGTAATTTTTAACCAATGTTTATCTTACAGGTTTGTGCATGTAGTACTCAACATTATTAAATGATTTTTTAGTCA
>JAGDQP010001728.1:23361-66990 GCA_022664845.1 Lepisma saccharinum | reverse complement strand
ATAGAAGGTACCTCTACAAAATCGGAGTGTTCACCTTTTATTATTTCAGCCCTTTTTTCTTATTTTTAAACCTGTCCACTAACTGGCAAATTTAAAACTAGATAAGCCTGAAAAACTAGATGAAGCGAAACCTCTAAAATAAGAGCATAGAATCCCCAGAGACTAGGGAGGTCTGGGACTACATTTTGATTACTTATGAACACTGAAAAGAATATTTATGGAGCTGGTCCAAAGGCCAGTCTTAGGCTGGGAAAAAAATAAATACAATCTTACATTGTCTAATTTTTAGTCAGTGACTGAATCTCTGCTTTGCTTCCTCTATTTTACTTGTAAATAGCTGCATCATAATAAGGCTTTGCATGTATGTGACTGAAGACTGTCTCTCTCAAACTTGACCTATCAACCAGTTGAAAATGCCAGTTGCAAAAGCGATGATATATACTTTTTCTGGAGGAAAAAAAAAAATCAGAAAAGAGTTACTTGTTTCAATCTTTTATTTATAACAACTGAATGATTGATAATCTCGTTCAGTTTTTGTGCATATCAAATATTTGCCAATTTAGAAATCCTAAAAGAATTAAAAAAAGTCTTATCAAAATTACCCATATCGACCCAACAGAGTTGCTGGTTTTTAACACTATATATTATATATGCATCTTGCAACATGTAACCTCCTTAGCACAAGTCCCGTACCATCCCGGTTTGTCTATTTTCTCTCTTACCATGTGAAAACGTTCTTGCGAAACGTTGTCGCTTTTCTATTGTGTTTGTGAAGTTCCTGTACTCCTGTCTCAGCATTCTACCACGAGTGTTTCCTTTTTTTCTACCTTGATTACCGTCTTATAAATATGAAGCTCCCTGCGCTCCCAAGCTTATCTTCTCACCCAGCACCACCCCAGCGTTCAGGTACTCCAAAAGCTCCTCAAACTGGCACACCCCACACTCACTGTGTCACCTGAAACTGAAATAGTTTTCTCGTTGTGCCCCAAAATTGTCTACCGCAGACCTCCGAATCTCAACACGATTCTATTCAGAACTGCACCAATCCACCCCCCTCCCTCAAAACCTGTCCTATTTTTGATCCTTTCCTTCGTACATCGTGTCACTCACAAAACGTACTCTTTCCGACACTCCGGCAGTTGCATATCTTCCAACCTCATTATGTCCTACTCTGTAACCTATGTTGCACCTTCTACGTTGGCGAAACCCAAACTCCTCTAACATTCCGTATCCACAACCATCGCTAATCCTCCAAATCTCAACTTCCGCACCTCCCCATACCTGAACACACTTCTTATCACGGCTGCATCTTTAACGAAACCTTTCGAGTCAGAATCCTGACTCATCTGCCATAGTTAGAAAGAGATGGGAGCAGACGTACATCTCTATTCTTTCCGCCAACCACGAACCCGGCCTCAACTGCCTGTAACTTCCTGCAGCGCAGTGTCGTCGTCTTCTTCCTTTCTCTTCTTTGTTTCGTCTCTAGTTGCACTTTTATTATATTTTTCTATACCGTTTCTTTGTTCTCCCCTTCATCTTTATTATTATTATTATTTCCCCCTCACCTCTTGATTCTGTACCCTCTTATGCCTTCAGGAAGCCCCTTACCTGCTCCTAGTTTTTCTCTCTTTCTTCTCCGTTTGGTGTTTTCTCCGACCCATCTAGTAATCTTCCCGCCTCCATAACCTTGCCACACTGGCACTTAGCATCAATTGAAAACATGGCGTTTCCTTAACACCAGTCCCGCACCTGTTTTCTCTGTCCCATTTTCTCTCCCACCAGTTGAAAACGCTTTAGCGAAACGTACAGCATTTCTAGTGTTTGTGAAGTTATTGTACACCTGTCTCGAGAATCTACTATGTAAGTATCTTTTTTTTCTACCTATTCTACCATTTTATAATATATATGGTAAATTTAAGAGAAAAATGAAGGACAATATTTACAGCTTATATGATCCGTATTACATCACACATATATAAAAGTCACTACGATATTTCGTGAACACAGTTGCACGTTTTCAAGTGTAGAGAGCATAGTACTTGCGTAATATCCTGACGAAAATTACGTACATGATTACACACACGCAACGGTCGGCCGCCATGTTGTTTTTCTATCACATTAAGTAGTGAACGTTTGTTAAGCGAAATTCTTAATTGTCTACCCTACTGATGATGCATATGTATATGAAAATTATAAGTGACTTTACAGTGTTGCGTGCATAATTGTGTACGTGATTTTCGTCAAGATATTACGTACGTACTAATCCCTTCCTTTCTATCAAAATTTCATTTATTAAATTGCCTATCTGGCCTTCTCCTATATGTACTTCATATATATATATGTGTGTAAGTGTGTGTGCCTATTTTTCTACGGAACATATACGCTGTATCTTCCTTACTTTTAATCATAAATTTACCTTCCGGATTTCCTCTGTATTATTGATATGTATATGAGCCTCCTGCGTAGCCTAGTAGCTAGCGCGCTCCACTTCAGTGCGAGCGGTCCCGGGTTCGATTCCCAGTGGGGGCTCAAACACTTCGGTGTTGACCCAGCATCGTGAGGACAATTGGGGAGCTGCTGTGAATAAAAGACAGTGGCGATCACACTGAGAGCTTCGGCTCTCCTCTCCCAACCCGTCTAGTCAGCGTGGGAGCAGTAGACCAACTCCTCCCTTCGGGGAGAGGCCTCATCCACTATTAAGAAAATCTTTTGAAACTGTGTGAAAGTCATGGGTTAATAAATCTAGAAACAAATTGCAGAAAGTGTGGTAAGCTTTGTTCCGACGAAAAGAACTGTGACGTATATGAGAACAAAAAGTGTAAAGATACATGACCGCACCTAACTTTACCTAATCTCCACGTTCCCATGGTCATAATTGAAGAGAATCTACGAAAATGCAAGAAAGCAATTATTAACAATAAATATGAACATATGGAAATAAATTTTGATTATATACAAGACCGCACCAAACCTTACCTAACCTCCTCGTTCCCATGGTCACTAATTTAAGATAATGTACGAAAAATGCAAGAAAGCAATTATTAATAATAAATGTAAACATTCCCACCCTGCGCGGTAACCAAACCAAACAGGAAACCAGGGAACTGGACGTAAAAGTTGATGATTTTTAAATTTAAGTAGCTTTCATCAGGCTTTTAGGTTGAAAACCAGACGGACGACCAACTTCGGAAGTAATGCCGTGTAGATTAATCTGTGTGGTGCAGAAACACGAAAGTTCTCCAGGATACGTCTAAGGATATTCCTTCAAAATACGATCGGCATCATCATAATGAAAATGGGTTAGGTTTACTATCGCCGGACCAATTTTAACGAATTTACAGGATGAGTTGAGGCAATTTACTTCGGTTTGTGATGATATGCGAGTGAAAGTGCAATGTGGGTAACAGTGGAAATGAATAATAATCTTCTTGTAGCTAGTTTAATGTTTTAAGACGCAACTGCATGTGGTGGCGGATGGAACTATTTGACGTAGAGCTACAGTTGTTGTCATGTGGATGCGCGTAGAGCAGTGTTAACACTGTTGTTTTTCATGTCAGGGACGGGTAATTGATTTTTCAGTAGTCTGTGAAGTGAAACAAACAATACAAACGCAAACCGCACGTCTCCCATGAACACGAGCTTGGGTGTAGGCAATGTGTAAAGTGGATCTCTCTACATTACTTCGTGTGTTTAAAGATAAAATAAACGTGAATATACTTTTTTGAATGTTTGAAAACATGAAAAGAAATAACGAAAAAAAACCGAACCTGGGAGGTAATTTTCTAGCTTTTGGTCTGGACTGGCGATAGTAAAGAAATGACATGAAGAGTGATGCCGGTAAACATGCTTCGGTGGATCTCTTTAACGTCAATCATTGATATACATGTCTTTAATAAACGCGTTCCTACTGTCCTTAAAGAAATGACGTGGGTGCAGTTTACTATACCAACTTGTCAGTGCATTAGTCCTTGCACTAAATTACGTTACAGCTAACGTTCAAGTTTTACCGCACATAGTATTACTGAGCCTTAATATCAAATAACACACCTGATTCTTCTAAATAATTAGAGATCCCGAAACTAAATTCTAGCTCTGGATCTTGCTCTGAATTATCAGAAACTCTATTCCCCATACCATTACCTCTACCTCTCTCACGCTTTACTTCATCCATTGAGATTGCGACGGTGTTATACTTACTTCCGGTAGATTGTATTTCATCTCGTAGTTCCGTAAACCAAATTTTCTCTTTTTATAGCAAGGTTGAATACTGAACAATTTTATTATTTTGCTAGAGGAGAAACTTATTCTACAGTACTTAAGTAATTTATTATTTGAATCGTGGTGTTCAAAGTCTCAATTATAATTTGAACTAGGATAAATAAATCAAGAATCAATGTACTTAAATTGACATTGTTGTAACTGTATTTCCTAAACATTAGAAATTAGTGTTACGCGACAGTTTGTGGGTGTTCAGTGACTTCTCAAATGTCCGGATAATAATAGTATTCATCATCGTAATACAATTTTCTGTTCTGGGACCAGTATTTTTATGTCCTATCGCGCATAATGAAAAGTAAAGAACCGAACCTGATTTTTTTTTTACCTAACCTAACCCTTGGTAACTAACTAATTAATAATAGATATGAGCATATAAAAATGTTTTGACAGAAAAAATGAATAAAAAAGTACAACTTGACACCATCCGGATTCGAACCCGAGCCTACCATTTGGCAAGGAGCCACTCATCCACCGACCCAACTTGCAAGGTTATAACGGTATTATGTCAGAAAACCATTATAACTTGTGGAATGATTACTATTATGATCCAGTTGTACTTCTCAATGGACTAGCATGAAAGCTTGCTTTGCGGGCGATTTGGGTGAATAGCTAACTGAAACACGTGTTTTATTGCAAGGAAAGTAAAGTAACACCGGTTTCAATTCAATAGGCTACTCACCCAAATCGCAAGCAACGCAAGATTTATTGAATGAAAATCAGCCCTTAGTGGCAGTGTTCGATTTGTCAGGGATAATTTCATTCCCGCTTGTTGATTCCGAATATCATCCCACCGAGGGATAAAATCTTTGTTTCTCTACCCAAACTTGTAGTAGGTTTACCAGCAGCCACTAATTTTAGGATCACCCTTCGTAATTGATAACAAATCAAACAATGCATGGTGGGTGGTACAATAAAAGAGTTTCCTGATTATGTATGTAGACCATGACATAAGTTTAGCCTTAGGACTAGCCACCCTTATAAATTAAAGAAGTAAAACTGATTAAAATAAAAGTACTTAATTGTAGGGAACGACAGGAGAAAACGATATATTCATTTGTCCGATTGAAAAGAATAGACAATGGTTTATGCTAAAACTGGTACATTCGAAAATTGATATTTAAGCCTAGGCCTAACTTAGACTAAGACTAAACTCCATCTTTGCAATTGGCCCTCTATTTTCAGGATATTAAACACTCATTAGGTCTAAGTTTCACTCAAAACTCAACAAAATTGGATCGTCCCCCTCCCACCTCAATTTTTGAGTAAGCCCTTGTCAACATGTGCACGCACATAAATGTGCCCTATTGCAGACTCATTATTAAGGTTAGTGCACAAAACGGAATTAACACAACGCAAAGAACTTAATAATAGAAACAATATTGTATAACCTGTCAGTTAACATATTGCACACGCTGATCATGATAGTAAATATGGTCGTAAGAAAACGTTTAAAATGGCGGCGTCCTATCAGGGATAATGAAAAAAAAACGAACCTGACCTTCCTACCTTCACTAATCGTTCCTAACACACTTATTATAATAGATAAGATAATATAAGAATGTTTTTCACAGGAAAAGAGAAGAAAACATAGAATTTGGCATATTACAATTCTGACCATATTTACTATTAAGAGCGCCATTAACATATCCCTTTTTTATGCCCTATCCTGAAGCATGTACCTGAGTTATTTACGTTAAGTATACGTTGTGTTATTTTTTTATGCACTAGCCTTTAAGAGAAGCTGACTTTAGATTTGGTTTCATTGAGTCTGATTTTATTTCTCTCCGTTTTCTTTCTTCTTACCCCACAAACTTGTCGTATGTTGTTTCTGCACTATATACATTCATTTTACTTACTTTCCTTACCGGTATTTGTTATTCGTGATCAACATGTGTTTCCTTTGCACTATATTACACGCTAGTCTTTTTGGAATGTCAGTTTAAGGACACTGTATATCTTCATAGGGTCTTTCTATTTCATCATTTTATGATCACTCTATATTTTCACTTTTGTCTTCATTGGTGTATCACTTTGGGAACAACCTCTATAGTTTACAGTTATAAGTTCAGTAAGATTTTTATTTATTTATTTATTCAATTTTACAGAGAGATATATTATCCTTACGATTTGAAGTAATTTCCTATTGATTTCTGTCGCCTTCCTTGACTTGTTTTTGTTATTTTATAAATATAGTATTTCCGAGCTGTTTATCAGTTTTTTTTTTCCTGGTATAGAATCTTGGACTTCTTATAGTGAGTTATGAGACAATATAAATTAAAAGGGAGAAAAGAAAAAATCTGCACTTTTATGAAGATATTTTGTTATTGTCGTAAATTTTTGTGTGAAGTTGTACTTTTCTGTTTGATAGTTTAGTTCTTAATTAGGGTTATTACATCGACTCTATATATTCTTGGACGTGATGAATATAGTAATGTGTCTTCCCAAGCCTGCCAGTCCGTATTATTTTGTATTATTTGTAAGATAACGTTGTTTCAACTCAAAGAATGATTCATATGGTCTATTATAATTGCCTACGTAGCTATCTTTTGAAAGTGAATATTATGTAAACTATACAATAAGGTGGTTTGATAATTAAATGCTCTAGATCGAGCAATGGTTTTTCGGTCCTTGGAAACTTAATACATTTAATTATTTAACAATTAATACGAGGGTAAGTCAATAAGTAACTGCAATATTTTTCTATATCTTTTTAGGTTGGCTCTATACGGCATTGTGTGCTCACCCGACTCTAGGTGTCATCGTTAGCTTCACATGCGGTAGGTTGCAGCGTTATCACATCAGTACGCTTTGCGCTGTTGCGAAGTAAAGATGGCCGCGTCACTCTCTGTGTGCACTAAAGAAGAACATCGTGTTGTCATCCGTTTTTTGTTGTCTGAAGGTCTACTCGGAGCGAAAATTCATAGAAAACTTGGAGCACAATAAGGGGACAATGTTTCTCCATAGTGAAGTGTTTACCAATGGATTGAACAGTTCAAAAGTGGTCTTACGGGCGTGAAGGATGAGGAAAAAACAGAGGGTCCACATACAGCAACAACTGATCCTTCACGCTCGTTCGACTACTTTTGAACTGTTCAATCCGCTGGTAAACACATCGCTGTAACAAAACATTGTCCCCGTATTGTGCTGCAAGTCTTCTATGAATTTCCGCTCTGGGTACACCTTCAGACCACAAAAAACGGATGACAAAAACACAGAGAGTGGAACGGCCATCTTTACTTCACAACAGCGCAAAGCGGACTGACGTGATAACGCTGCAACCTACCACAGGCGAAGCCAACGGTGACACCTAGCGTCTGGTGCGCACACAATGTCGTAGAGCCAACCTAAAAAGAAATAGAAAAATATAGCAGTTACTTATTGACTTACCCTCGTAGATACTGCAAATTTCGACATTTCAAAATTGATATTAAAGTTTACATTTCCTTTTCAAAACAGCTAGTTGGCACCTTTCGAACGTCAAATAAATATCTAATTTACTGGCATCTTCTCGGTCCTTGAAAGTTTTCTCCTATAAGTAGTTTACCGGTCCGTGAGTATTAAAAGGTTGAAAAACCCTGCTCTAGAGGAATGGTTTTATTAAGTTTCGACTTATATAGAGTGTTTAAAAGCATTTGTCGGTTAGCTTTATATTTTTTACACTGCGGTAATACATGAAGAATTTCTTCTATTTGTCCAGATGAGCAGTTTGGAGAGTCTATAATTCCCAGTCTATGCATTTGCTTATTTTACCTATTGAAGTCTCAACGAGTTCTATTTATTGTGATAGTTAATTTTCTGGGCATTTTTTATGTTATGAAGCCAGGCTTTAGATGAATTAGAATAATAATATATTTTGTAATCAATCCCTGTCTGTTGGGCAAGATAGCCCTTAAAATAAAAGCAGACAGGGCACAAATGAATCCAGATGTAGATATACAGATCTTGATTTATCCCGATTTCAATCTTGTGACGATATACAGACTTCTCATATGGTGTTTTTTGTCATGTGCGTATTCACTATTTCACTTCATAACGTAGGCTACCGCCTAAACAAAGCGGATAGAAAGCTTTTCATCGCATGACGCATCTGTATGATTGTACTTATCTAAATCAAGGACTTCAATTTAATATTTATTTATATTATACCAGGGCTCGAAATTAACCGGAGCAGACCGGAACGCTGTTCCGGTTCGTGAAAATCTGGAACCTTACCGTTCGGCCTCGTTACTATGTTAATCATAGGCAAAAAGAGCATAATAGCATGTTAACGAAGATGAAGCGTTCCGTTTCGTGAAAATTTCCATTTCGAGCCCTGTATTATACCCAGGGATTCCGCCAGAGTTTTCAGTTGAGGGGTGAAGAATCAGAATTGGAAGCATGTAGGCGGAGCTTTGCACGGTTTCTATCATTTTTTACAGTAAAAGAATATAAAATTGGAGGTACGTTCCAGAATTTGGGAGTGACACTCCCCACGAGGGGCTGGCAAAATCACTGATTATACTTCACTACGTTGTGATTGGAGTCGCCCCTAAGTTTATACTGTATACAGTGGCTGACTTGCCCGGCCGAAAACATGGGAAATCCCGAGTAGACCAACCCCCCCCCCCCCCGGCCCTTTTCTTTTGTAATCGTAATGTTACTCAATAAAGAAGACCACTTAATCTATTTTTGTTCCTACTGATAGCGTTAGGATCCTGACGATCTTCCAAAAAGTAGTAATTTTGACTCACAAGACTTTTTTATGACCAACCTAAAGGCTGTGCTGAAGTTATAATCTCAGCAGGCCTACTGTAGGACCCTCACAAATGGCAGGAAGGGGCCATGTAAAATTTAATGGTAAGTGCGCATTGCTTTAATACATTCATATTCTTTTATGGCACTATATCCATATTGAGTCCTGACCAATTATTCTAAGGGCCCTTGCAAGATCTTTTGTGGGCCCACTATCATGAACGGTATTGAAAGGTATATTTGAGCTCACGCACTACAATGCCCACTACTATGAGGGCTCTTTGGTTTTCCGGATGGGTTCTTTGGTTACCAGTTCTCCCCTGACTGTATACTTTTTTTAAAATGTGATTGTGTTTCATTTAGCCTATCGTTCTCTTATTTAGAAATTTTAATTCCTATTTATTTGTAAATTCTTGGTTATCCAAAGTTCCTTACTGTAAGAGAACTGTGATTAGTGTAGTGGGGGGCCTTTGTTCAAAGGGGCCTACTTACGAAGTTCAGTAAATTGTGAAGGCTGGATTTCATAAATGCTTGCTTTACGTGCGATTTGGGTGAATAGCCAAAATAGGAACAAGCGTTTTATTGCGTTTTTTATTGTAAGGTAAGTGTAACATGTGTTTCAATTGGCAATTCACCCAAATCGCAGGCAAAGCAAGAAACGCAAGCTTCGAAGGAAAGGAGTCCTGAGACGGCATTCTGGTTTGTCGCGGAGAGGGAGTACACGCCCTTAGTTACGTTACTGGTTAGCGACATATATTCCGACATTAGTCAAAAAAGTGCTATAACATCTTAAATCCTTGTATATGGCGAACTCTTCCGATATTTAAAGCGGAGCTGATATTAAATACACTGGAGAATATACAAACAATATGCGATTAAGCGGATAGATGAAAACGACTATTTGTGAGGAGAGAAATATGTATTTGAAGCTATTGAAGTCTGGAAAAATGTATTATTCTCTAACAACCTTTAAATGTAAGTTATTTTTACTTGGACTACAGTGTGTTTTCTGTAAACATATCCACAAGATAAAAAGGTTGGACAACAGCTAGATGAAACACTGCGGAAGCAGATGATATGAAAAGCTATTAATTAACTATTCTGATGCTGGAGACATTTTATTTATTGATGAAACTATGAAAACAAGATAATGTAGAAAGTGTTGATTCATCCAATTAATCAAGCGGCCGTAACTCAGTTACTAAAGCGTTGGCTTCGTATTCAGGAGGTTGTGGGTTCGATATCTATCAATAAGATCATCCGGACTGAGTTTTTTAAAAGATTTTTTTACCTGTCACACCAAGCAAATGTCGGAATAGTACCTTTAACTCAGGCCTTGGTCGTAACTTTCTGCATCCTTACCTCTAACATATTCCTCTCTGAACAATGTCTAAAGTTCATAAATAAATTCAATCAATTTCATCCGAGATCTTATATCGTCGCGACCTTAGATACTTGAATAGAGAGAGAAAAGTTATAGCATTGGGAGAAAATATCAACTATCTTTAATTGTTACTACGCTTTACGGTACAATTTGTATGTGTGTATGATGAAAAAAAAACTGATAATGCTTATTATCGGAACTTATTTTCTTCCCTCCCCCTCCCTGTTTTTCGAAAGCTTTTTTTTTTAAGCACAATAGAATAGGAACAAACGCACGAGGCCTATGTTCGTACTAAGCAGTAACACCTGCCATGCTTTCACGGAAGCCTTAAACAAACTTCTTCATACAAAATACATTTTATCACAACACCTCTAATTAATACTTATGGGCAGTTAGTGTTTTTCTTTATCACTTTTGGAACCAAAAAGCGAAATGATTTGGCACTCTGATTAGGAAAAAAAACAGGAAGCGAAATTCGATTGTTTGTTTTTTTCTTTGGACATAAATAAATGATAGTCAAATGACAAGCGTTGTTGATTTGATATTGTTTCCGTTAGACTTGTTCGTTTCGATGGTTGCGTATTGCTATAGCTTTATTTGTTCGCTCGTCTAATTAGCTTTTCTAATGATGAATAGCACGTTCAAATCATTTAAATTAACTTGTTCCATTTAGCAGATGATTTGGTGTTTCTCAAAATCAAAAAGGGAAATGTTATGGACACTGTCTCGTCGAATCCCAGGTAAGTTTCTAATGGACATATTAGATAAGCAGTAATATAATCATGGAGGCCTAGTAAACAATGAAGCTTTTGTTTTGTAAAATAGCTGAAAAAATGCGAAACGAATGTAGATCCATACATGGATTAGCTTTAATGAGATCAAACTCGACATATTCAAGGAGCCGATTGCATCTTGAAAATGTTAAAAGAAATCTGAAAAAAAAAAAAAAGTGTATAAGTTTTGTGAATAGCATTATATACGATAGACAGGCAGTGTGTAGAATACTGTACTTCCTATATAGCATTCTGGGTAAAATCTAATGAGCAAATAGAAAGTCGCTATTCTCCCTATGACTACATTTCGCCAGTAAAAACGCACACATGCGTAAGTAAACTTTCTCAGAAGAACTTAAACAAAAATCGTCTCTTATTTTCATTGTTTCATTGGTCTTTCAAAACATGGTTTCACAGAGTATAGATGTACTGTTGTACTATCACATACGCCAGCTTGTGACTTGAAAGACCCAATTTATAATATCCCACTGCCGATATAATCTTAAACTAGATTTTTTTTTTGTCACTGTCTATTTGTTCTTTTCATTTAGTAACGCACAGTACAAGCAAATACTCAAACTTTACCGTTTATAATGAGTTGGAGTAAGGCGGGTGGATAAATTCATTTTCTGTCTGTCCAAAATTATGTTATATTCGATAGCGTTTTAAATTAATGTAGTTTAGTATTTGCCTTCTATGTTATAGCATAAATTGAAGCATTCTCTCTAGGTTTGAATTGCATTTTGTTTAAGGTCTTTAGGCAACTTTGGTACATGCCGATTAAATGATGGTAGGAAAATTAGTGGATGAAGAAAGTGAAAGGAAACGGGAGAACCCCGAGAAAACCCACGCACACGGTGTTTGTCCACCACAAAGCCCACATAGCATGAGCAGGGATCGAACCGACAATCCCTAGCACCGGAGGTAAGCGGTTTGTCATTCTCTCTAGTCTTTAAGTCTCTCAGTTAGGCTATGATGGATACAAAATTAATAATCAAGTCTAATGATTTTGCTTAGTGCAAGGTACAAATATGAAATGATTGCATTATGTTTATTCAAATAAAATAATTAGAGTGTAGGCCTAATTCGTTAGTTTACTAGTTTAGTCTGTCATAAAGAACTATTTTTTTAACAGATCTAACCATCTGATAAAGTAAAATTGCAAATATGAAGTGAAAAGCTTAGTATATTGTATCTCAATCGTTCTGGTTCTTAATTTGTGGTCTGCTTAGGTCCAGGGCTCCCCTAACTAGATTTTTTTTCACGTAAATATGCGGAATTTATTATTATTATTACCAACAATAATATTTTTATTGACAATAATTTTAAATATTCATTAATTGATGTGTTAGACCTCTACACTGATTTATTTTTCACTGTATCCTTAGGTGATTTTAAAAATTAAATATTATTGCGTTCTCGCAGGCATGATGGAAGTATGCGATCTCGCAGCTAAGTCTAGTAGAAATAGAATAGGCCCTATTTACCGGTACGTTTTCCCTAGATATTTCAACTGAGCCGCCGTAGCTCAGTGGTAGAGCGTTGATTTAGCATTCGGGAGGTCATGGGTTCGATCCCAGCTGCCGACCATCCTGACAGGGTTTTCCTCGGTCACACCAGGAAAATGCCGGGATAGCACCTTCAAAATAGGCCCTGACCGACATTTTGCCAAATCTTTCCCCTCCCCTATCCCGGCCTGAGCCTTAGATGCCTAAAGGCCTTAAATTAAAATTAAAAAATTCCCGAGATAGTTCGATCTTCCTGCTCATTGGCGTTTCATTAGCATCGCAAATAAACAAGTGAGTGCTGCCTTTCACCAACAGTCGCGAAGGCTCCGAAGCTCCCTTGACAGCATCTCAGACACAGAAACAATAATTTTCATCAAATAGGTTGGCAAGACTGGCAATTGGTGCTTGGGGACGATGATATCCATAATATCTTCCTGTTATGACGAACAGGAGCGTATCCTCTGGACTGTCTAGGCTATCACCGCAGCCTAAGATTATGAACAAATATTTCAATCTCTACGAATAATATTAATTAACATGAAAGGGAGGCCCGATCATCATCATCAATACTACCGTATGTGTGGCCTCTGTACCCTCTTTGTAAATATTATTCTTTGGCTAGTAGTAGTCCAAGCTATGAATCCAGAATACGCCACTGGTGTCGAATAATGTTTATACAAAGTTTAATGTGGATACGTAAACGGTATGGAATTAATTTAAAAAAATTAAATTTCAAAATACGGTAGGTTGTCAATGCTAACAACTGGGAGCTTGTGGATGAGGTCACCCACAGTATTTTTTCGATTATAGCGAATAATGTTCATGTCTACATTGGTGCAGATAGGTCTAACGAAATGGGAACAATTTGAAAAATTAAATTTAAAAATGGGTTGGCTTCAAGATGGTTCCGGTGGCTTTGAGGTAGCCTAGTCAAGATCCAACGACACCTAAACCGCCTCTCAACACAGTTGTGATTCATGAGATATATTTTTGACACGGGCGGAGAAACCGGGGATAACAATAAAAATGTATAGTTTGTTTATGTTTTCAATTTAGAAAATAGTTACTTTGTTCTTCCGTTTCAATTATCTTCTTTCAGACAGGACAGCCCCGAGGCAAAATGGAACGAGTTCCGCTTTTCCTCACCAGAGAGCAACATGTTACTTATCCGCAGTGTCACCTTCCGTTAGTTTTGAGTACTCGTTAAACTTATTAATTTGCTCACGGATGGACGGACAAATGGATTGTGTAATGTCCCTTACATGCCATTTACGCAGACGCTGCGGCTTGAAATCGGGCGGCAATCACTTTTCTTTTGTACATTTTTGTCACTCACGACATGTCGCGAGAAAAAAATATGGGAAGGAAAGAAAAACGTGTCGATGGATAGTGTTGCCAGTGCCTTCTATGTATGCGAAAAGTAAAGATGGATCCGTGTGTACTGTTTTTTTTCTATCGTAATACTCGGAAAATTTATACAGGATGTTTAAAAAAAACAGTCCTATTTTCGTAGTTATTGCCAGGTTATGAGATACACAAGAAAGTCAATACTCAAACGAAGCAATTCGAATGGTATACCATTTGAAATAGTGACAGATTGATAATGTATGTTTTATGCTCAATGTAACACAGTATGCCATTGGGCCGCGGTGGATCAACGGTTAGAGCGCTCACCTCTGGCGCTTGGGGTTGTCAGTTCAAACCCATTCTCGTGCCATGTGGACTTCGTGGTGGACAAAACCGTGTGCGCGAGTTTTCTCGGGATTCCCCGGTCTCCTCCCACTTTCTTTATTCCACCAATCCCATCTAGCCTGAGCCAAAGTTGCCCAAAACTCTTAAACATTGAATTCTAATTCAGATAATATGCCATTAATAAAGTGTTACTCACTTTTACCTCTCAATCTTATGACGACGATTTGGTTCATTGTGAAGAATTTTCAAAAGCATATTACAAAAAAAAAAAAAAAAAAAAAAAAAAAACAGTGCATCGTAATTTCCAGTCACTTTACCGATGGAATACCAGAGTATTCAGTTTCCAGAAATACTAGGAGCAAATAATAATAATAATAAAATCCTCAAGTGGTAATTAAGCACGGGTCTTCCAGTTTATAAGTCCAACGTCGTACAGATCAGATAAGCGGCCAATCACAAGTAAAGACCAGAACAAAACACCATACAGAGTCCAAAGTGCGTTTTCCGAACACCAAAATGTTACTCGCTAGCAGGACTTACGCCGCGTTTTAATAACATTTCAAGTTGGCGGATAGGGATCGGATTCCCCATTTCTGTGTGTAAATTAGCCGCCATTTGTACCCTCCCCAGTGCCGGATCTAGACATTTTCCTATTGGGGGGGGGGGGGCAAAGTTAAATTTTGGCACCCTTTTTCATCGTTTTTTAACCAAACAACACGACCGGCCACAACATTGTCTCGCATCACGTAGTGTACTTTTCTATCATCCCTGGAGCCTGTCGTGGCATCGCTATTATTATCTCCAGTAAGGCAGCAAACCTGCCTATCTGACTTGAATCGCGGTTTTAAATTTTAGAGATGAAGGTAGGCTGTATGGAAATACATAAAAATTTCTTAGCGCGCCGGTATTGAAATTTTGAACACGTTTAAGTCGTTTTTTTTTTTGGGAGCTTTTATTTTTAATTTTTAGTCGTTTGCCGCCCAGGGCGCTTGCCCCTTTTGCTCCCCGTAGATCCGGCCCTGCCCCTCCTTTCCCCCCCCCCCCCCCGTTTCAGTGTGTCAGTGTTATTCTAACTTCTTATTTCAAGCTACACATGTCAACCCGTCATTATTTCAAATGACATGCCATTGTGATCACTTGCTTTGTATAGTATTGACTTGCTTGTTATCTTGTAACTCGATAATAACCATACGAGAATGGAGCGTTTTTTGAACACCCTGTATATATATTTTATTTATAGACCAATGCCGGTGTATAAATGTTATGCAGTTAATAATAAAACAGGTAAAAATGACGAGACTATGATTCCAGTAATAACTCACTAACGTCATTTACGTAAGAAGTGCAGCTGTATTGTTTTCGAACAAGTGCCAGACAGTTCCATGATTATCTGCTGTTAATTAATTGGTTAACTAGCAGCTAAACCAATCCTGCTTTCGTTAGTATCTTTTTGTACTCAGATTCTAATCTGTAAATGTATGCAATATGAAAACAAGGTGCTAAGCTAAACTTAACAACATCCAGAAAACTATTCCCACGGAAAACGCTTTAACAAGATTAATACAGGTACATGTGATTATCATTTTGCCAAGTTTAAACGCATTAGTATATAGTTTTGAATTATTACAGGAATTTGAATTCATTTCATGGCATTTAGGCATCTTAGGCTCAGGCCGGGATAGAGTAGGGAGAGGATATTGGAAGGTAGACGGTCAGGGCCTAGTTTGTAGGTACCATTCCCGTATTTGCCTGGTGTGACTGAGGAAAAATCCTGGAAAAAAAGTAAGTCAGAATGGTCGACCGCTGGGATTGATCCTAGGATCACCCGAATGCTAAGCCAACGCTCTACCACTGAGCCACGGCCGCTCGGTAATTATTACAGAAGGATATGGAACAGAGTAAGTTTACAGCGCAGTGGCAAATAACTACTTGGTAAGGAAAAGCAAAAGTGGGAAGGGAGGAAATGTTTTAATGCCATCTATCGATTAATTAATTCATTGACGTGATTAAACGTAGCAGTGACGATCCACGGGGTTGCGCACGCCCCTCCTCATTTTTTTTTAACACAATTTACATGGAAAAGAGACACGATTTGTTTCCAGACAGATTTAATTTATCTAAAAACATCAAATTTTTTAAATATATGTTTCATATCCATGATCAAACAACAATGTGAGGGAGCAATATGATACATTTATATTAAAAAAAAAAATACATTTCGTCCAGTGTTACCATATCATCTTTTACCAGCGGAGGACAGTAAATTTAAAAAGGAGGAAGATTTTTTTTTTCTTCTAGCGGAGGACAACTAAGCTAAAATTGGTAGACAACTAAGGTTAGCTTTTACTAAAGATCAGATAAAGAAACACTTATGAACAGAAGAATGTCTAACTTTTAAATTTCAGTTTTTACAAGGCAAATCACGTAAAAACTTACGTCTCCATTGGTTCTTCCTGTCAAGTAATAAAATTTGTTGAAAATGAAAAGTTGCCAACCATTTCCTTGAAAATTCGGTAACGAACAACTGAGAAATAGAAGTACAGGAGTACACATATGCCCAGTTCTAAATGTTTTAACCTGGTCCCTACAGAACACAGGACATTCCAAGATATTTTAGAAAAGGAGAGAAGACAGGATGACAATATGAAAGAGAAGGACATGCCATCCGAAAGGAGAATGTCTGGTAGAGCTGATTTAGTGAGGACATATCAAAAAGGGCCGTGATCTATTGACTGTTTCTCAGACGCATACCCTCCCACTACCTTCACGAAACAGGTCATGGTTTGGACCGGGTCTGGGCTTCGGACCCGATAACCCGGAGAACAAAGTATAGTTTTTAATTATCTCCTTCCGTTTGAACCAAGGATGTTGGTCTGAACAGTGTTTCTTTTAAGGGTGACCAAAGACCGGAGATTTTACCCCCAGAGCACGAAAAATACGACGCCACAATTACCATTTGATTATGTTTCCCAGACCGGCTCAATCGGTCAAGTCACTGTGTTAATGGGTCACCTATGTTCGGGTCAGACCGGGTCACCAAAAGTGACCTAGTTTCATCTCTGCACGAAAACCTGGGTCTAATCTTGTTCCTTCCGTGCGAGTCATATCCGTTACCACCGTTCAAAAAGCTAAATGTAGACGTAGTTGTGTTTCCAGCAATATGAATCTGACAGTAGATATAGCACTTCGTTATCTATCAAATACAGGCGTGCATATGTCATGTCTGTTACTTTGGAATGGACAATTTCTAGGATCATCAGATTACAAACGTCCAGATAAATCGAGCTTCCTTTTTTGGTCCGTTGTTAGAAAAGCTATAACAAAAGGGACCTTCTGTTCTCGCTCATGGTGTCCGTTCGTCCGTCCAAGGTCCAGAAATTAAATCTCAGGAACTACAAGGTATGAAGAGAGGCTTGAGGTGTCGTCTTGGCAAAACTAACTTGGAGCCCTTGGAATCGTCTTGATTGGTACAGTGGTTCAGTGTGGCCAGTCCATTTTATTAAAAAAAAACAATTGTTCAAATTGCTTCCAATCAGTTACACGTACCTGCACCTAACTTGGCATCAACTTTATTCGATACAACACAAAAGCACTGAGGGGGTACGTGCAACCAATAGAGACGTTTCCAAGCAACCCACTTACCAGTGTTGTCAGCATATTTTCTATGAAATTATATTTGTATTCAAATTGGTCTCATTATTGTAGTCAGCAGCACCAAACTTGGCATATGACATTGTTTGACACAATAAGAACGTACTACGAAGGTTCCCGCTCCCCAGGAACCCCGTTGTCAGTGTTGCCAGCCAATGCCAAAATATATCATGAACCATAAGGTGTAAAGACGTGGATGAAGTGTCGTTCGAAATTTCTTAGCTAGACTAGATCAGAGCTCCTGGAACAGTTTTCATTGATGCCGTGGTTCAGTGTTGCCAGTTCATTTTCTAAAATAATCAATTGTTCAGGTTGCTTCCATTCAGTTATATTCAGCTGCGTTAAAGGTGGCATAAACATTATTCGACCCAAGTACTGTGGATTTTTCCGAACCTATGTACTGCAGTTGTGAGTGTTGCCAGCCTATTTTATATAAAGTAATGTTTACGTGGCTAAAATGCTATCAAGGAACCGGAACCTTTACGATTACTTAAAGAAGGTTTGTTTAACATTGTCATTACAAAAGGGACATTACAATAGATTTAAAAGAAAAAAGGAAAGAGGACAGGAAAAAAATCTGGAATAAGTTAGCTCTGCGATTCTAGTAACAATCACTTGATAGGAACCTAGGCGCACAAAAATTGACTTTTATAAAATACGTTGGAAACAGTGACGAGTAAGGGGTAATTAGGAACGAGAATACTCACAGTTTTGTCTAATCCTCTCAAATAATGTTAATGCTAAATTTGGTGCGGATACGTCTAACAGCATGGAAACAAAAGGAAAAATTGAACTTGAAAATGCGTTGGCAACACTGACAACTGAAGTGTTCGGAAAATGTGACATTCACCGACAGTACTTTTCTTTGTGTCGAATAATGTTGATTCCAAGTTTGATGTGGATACGTCAAACGGTATGGAACCAATTTTTAAAAAAATGGTGTGTAAAACTGACTACTAAAGTATTTGAGGACTGGGACTTTTCTGTTGTTTAGAATAATGTTAATGCCAAGTTTGGTGCTGCTACGTCTCACATAATGAAAGCAAATTGAAAAATTAAGTTTGACAGAAAATTGGTTGGCAACACTGACAACCGGGATGCTTAGCGAAGGTACACCCACAGTATTTTTCTTTTGTGTCGAATGTTTATGCCAAGTTTGGTGCTGGTATGTCTAACGAAATTAATGCAATTTGAATATTTGATTTTAATGAAAGTGTGTTTGAAACACTGCAATAATCAAGACGGTTCCACGGCTCTGAGCTAGTCTAGCCAAGACATTTGCAACAACACATCAAGCATCTACGCCTTGTGGTTACTGACTTTTTATATTTAATTATGAACACGTACAGAGTGTTGGACCGACGGGCTGGGCGGTGTTTTTTTTTTTTTTTTTTTTTTCATAGTTTCGTTATCAAGGGACCTCAAACTACGACATGTCCTCCAGAAGAGGACGGCTGGTAACCGTATTAAAGCTGCCAGTCCTTTGATTAGAGAGAGGGGGGAAAAAGTACTTTTTATGCACTGCAGCTTGGTCGATTTCGTACCCCACTCCCCAGTGCTCATGCAAAGTCTCAACCATAACCACCAAACCACGGGGGCTGGGTTGGAGGATTTTTTTTTTTTTGTACTTGCTGTCTCATAGAAAAAAAACTAGTAAATACGCACAAAGTTGTTTTGTGACTAAACAAATTAAAAGCTTTTTCTTTTTAGTGCATATTGAATAGTCATTTTAAAAATGTGCAATCGTACTGTGCCGCGTTCTGACTTGTATGGTCTGGCAACCCTGAAATAGACGCTTTTATAACATACAAAGGATGTCAGAACTGCAATTGACACTTGAGTTACGACGTTAGGGATTATTAAGAAAAATAGCAACAATACTTGATGGATTGTTAGTCCACCATTTAGATATAAACATCCTCGAATCCAGGTGCCCCGTCTGTCCCAGTAAAGAATGGAAAATTTATCCAGTTCAGTTCTCTGCTAGTGTTCAAAGCGCTGCGAATGTTTTTCGATTTGTGTTGAATTCGACTTGACATTTAATGGCAGAGGTAAAGTATCCTGTGATTACGTTATTTTTACGTAGGCATTTGCTACCAACATTCTGTGAACAGCGAGGATTGTTGAAATCTTAATTAGCATGTATAAGCTACTTTGAATGTGTCATAGTAAACATATGGATTGAGTTTTATTTGAAGTGTATGTTGACTTTAGGTTAATCGTATTCTGACCTATATTTTATTTGATTTAGAAGACAAGGGAAATTTATTGCCGTCTAATGCAGTACGAAGTTGAATTTAATTGACCTTATTTATGGGGTTCAGGAATCTATCTATGGCTCAGGCCGGGATAGGGTGGCGGAATGGATACGAGAAGTCGACAATAGCCTAAGTTGAAAGTGCAATTCCAGCATTTGCCTGTGGTGTGACAGGAAAACTTCTGGAAAAACCTCAGTGAGAATTGTCGTCTGCTGGTGCCGAACCCAGGACCTCGCAAAGGTGAAGCAGTACGTAGTTAAAAGGAAACTGAATATCAGAGAAAATTCTAATTTAATGGTACATTTTTCTATCCATTTCTTGATCAAGATTAAATTGTTATTTACGTCCTAAACGAGCTTGTAAGCTTCTACGGACGGAACCTACAGCTTTTAGTAAAGCGCGGACATTCTCGACCAAGAGAAAGGTACTTGTGCAGATTTTTAAACGAAATTCCAACCTTGTGAAGTTTATTTTCTCGTGTTACTTCTAACTGCCAACAGGACTCGTATTGTGTGCTTCCCAATGGCGATACAGTGTCCGTAATTATAACCACTAGGCCACGTAGACTGACTACATTATGTAATTGCTAGTGTAAACTTTACTATACCCGTGTTCCCAAAATGGTTATATTTGTCAAAACTGAAATCTGCTTGTTTGTATGACGTTCTAAACGAGCTGGTGAGCTTCTAAGGACGGGACCTACAGTTTATGGTAAAGTGGGCTCCGAACCACTCCCTTTAATGGACCTGGCGGGACTTAAAACTGTGATGACGCGTACACGAAACTAGTGCACTAATCTCTCAGCCATTCTGAGGTGGCATATCTGCTTGACTATAGCGTACTAGAATTTTCTAATGTTTCGGGTTGGTGGAATGAAGGGGGCTTGGATAGCGGAGGAGAAGTTATGATGTCATGTTTCCTACCCCTTTCTGCCTTCTGTGCGTTAGCGAGCGCGGCGGGAGCAGCGAAGAAGGTAATAAAATTCCTGAAAACTACTTCCTGTCATAAGCATTATTCTCGTGTCCTTGTAAAACCAAACGTAAAAGTTGTGCCCAATAAATACAATACAATGTGAATCAAGCTTATGATTGAAGAATTCAGCTTAGGGTGCTATTACACTATCGAACTTGCTCGTCGAGGAAGCTCGGGCGAGGATGCTCATCAGCAAGCTCGACAATGTAATAGCGCTTTTAGAGTATGGTTTCTCAACGTGGTGCACGCGACCCCAGAGGGGTCACAGCTTAGAAGGATGAACCCCCCCGAAATATGCTATTGCTGCATCTGTCTACATCCAATTGACTGCCGATCAAAGAAAAATGCCAACTATGACGAGATGTTCCTCCTTTCAATACATTTTTTTTTTTCCTGAAAATTACCCAGTCATATCCATGTTCAATGCAAAAGGGAAAGAAATTTTTTTGACAGTATTCGTGCATGCAAAAACTTTTTGGTCTGAAACTAACTTTTAGCTTCTAGAACGGTTGAGCGTATCATTTGAAGAAGCGAAATATCCCAATTTTTGTTGTAACGCAGTTTGATAGGCACCAGTACCTACACAGTCCAAAGATTCCAGTACCGTAGAAACGAATCCTTACGACAATCATAGAAACACCAATCCTTGAAACAAATGATTGTACCAAGTGCCAGCAGGATGTCTGTTGTCGATATCTGTTAGAAAGATCCCTTCTCCGAATTAAATCCTATCTTTACAATTAGTGTACAAGCTTGAAGTAAAAAGTAATATAAGTGTCCCAAATTTTTCATTGATACTAGAAAAAAGTGGTCCACTACTATAAACCTGTAACGGTGGTGTATATATTTCGGTACCTGAAAATAAACTAACTCTATGGCTTATGGAACTCGCAAGTTCATCGCCGCAGTAACAATCGTTCGCCACTGGATTCTATCCTGGGCAATATTAAGCCAGTTTTCATCACGAACACCTACTTATCGAAGATCTCTTCTAATATTGTCCTCCCAACGACGTCTCGGTCTTCCCAATGGTCTCCTTCCAACCAGGATAGAATATAATCTTCGTTTTCCCCCCATCCGAGCTACATGGCCTGCCCATCTTTGTCATTGCGATTTCATTATTTTTACAACATGTGGTGAATCGTACAGTCCGTGGAATGCTTCATTATGCCGTCTCCTCCATTCTCCAGTCATCTCGCCCCCTTTCGGCCTGAAAATAAGCAGGACATAAATCTTGTAAATACTAACATTTTTCTTTTAACTTATCAAATAATTAGTCTAAAAGTTGGATTTTGAATTACCGGTATTTTTCCTGTAATGTTCGAATGTAGCTAAAAATATAGTCTTTGAATGTTCAAGTTTGAATGTGGAGCGCACAAATTTATTAAATACATTTTGAGTATTCTATTAATCAGACGCTGAAACAAGCTGTAGATGGAAAATAATATATTTTTTTTTTCAAAGACTATCAGTTAAAAATAAGAAGCATTTCAGTCACTTATGGCACAACTCGTGGCGTGGTGATGTAGGGCCGCGGTGGCTCAATTCGTAGAGCGCTCACCTCTGGTGCTAGGGGTTGTAGGATCGATCCCTGGTCATGTCATGTTAGCTTTATGGTGAACAAACACCTTGTGCGTGGGTTTTCTCGGGGTTCTCCCGTTTCCTCCCACTTTCTTCATTCCACCAATTCATCCCATTATCATCCATTGGGCCTGAGCCAAACTTGCCTAAAGGTCTTAAAATTAAATTCAAATTCGTGGTGGTGACGTAGACACTCTTCCGAAAGTAAATTCTGAGTACGTGCCTGGCGGCTTGTGTGCAAGAGGAGGTGAAAAATAAATTTAACTAGGCTTTTTAGGTTAAAACTAATATATTTCAAAGAAGGTATTCTTTTTTATCTTGCTGTTTTTATAATAATTAAAGCTAATGTAAATTTCTTTGGATAGTTTTTGGATAATTAGGGTATTTATTATGTAATGCAGCAAATCAACTGCCACGTTTTGAAAGAAAAAGCAAATATTAAACCAAATAAAATAATTGTGTCGCCGAATAAATGATTTGGTGAAAGGGGATCGCAGGATGAAAAGGATTTAGAAACGCCGGCTTAGGGCAGTGGTATTCAACTGGGGCACGTCTATCCCCCAGGAGTACGCGACGACATCTAAAGGGGTACATAAAATTTAAAATAAGCAGATAAATTTTTATTATTAATGAAAGATCAGACCTACAGAAAAATATCGTATCCAGAGTGAAAGGTGTGTCTAATTTCAATTTAAATAATTCTTTTGTGTTTATCTTGTTTTCATTGGGAATCACGTATCCTTTCATGTCCAAAATTTAAATTTCCTCTGCTCGTCTACAATTACAGTACTACAAATTTTTGGAGGATCTTTGTCTCCACGGTAGGTCAGGTTTTCGAAAGGAATGGTTGAAGAACATCTGTGGTGTCGAGCCGTTTTATCTATCCTCTTCGGTGTCCTTGCTCTGGTTGAAGTTAAAAAATCTTTGAAAAAAAAAAAGAAAGAAAGAACTGTTTGAGTTCGACTTTTGTAGTATGAGTTTTGGGGGTCAACATTTATTTTAACTAGCGTACATTTCAGCAAAGTGCACTAGAAATTTTGAGTACTTTATATTTTGCTGACACCACCGCGTACCCTCTGCACTGTTTGCAACCAAACTCTATCGAACAACTCTGCAAAGCCATCCCTATAATTCACCGATACTTGGTAATGAGTAGGGCTAGGATTTTGATGAAATTGCATTTTTTTTTTCTGGTAAATCAGAAACTCGTAACATTTAGTATTTATATGTTTCATGTCGTACTCAAACTTTTAAGCTCTATTTGTTAGGGATTTTTTTTTTTTTTTTTTTTTTTTTTTTTTTTCCTTTTTGGGTTTTTTTTTTATTTTTTTTGTTTTTTTTTTTTTTTTTTTTTTTTTGCATTTTTTGCCATTATGGGTTGTATATGTCATATTTTGGTCACTTTTGATCATTTTCTTCGTTCCAAAAGAGTTGTACGCTACTAGTTTACGAGCCTTAATTTGTACATGGAGTATTAACGAGAAAGAATTAACATGAGTAAAGAATCATATTCTTCTATTTTTATCTACTTCCCGAGATAACATTTCAGTTTAAAATTAAAACAGTTATTGCTATTTTTTCTTAGTGTTAATACTGTTATTTTTTTCTACTTTTACTGCTACAGCCTGACAATGTAGGAGACATGAAACAATGAATTCAAATTTCTTTTATCTTATAGGTTAAATCACGCGCCATTAATTATTTTTATAGTATTTTAGGTCATTTTTTAAAGTCAGTCCTTATTAATTAATTATTTATTGTTAATAGTTTACTTCTTCTTTCTATCGTTTGAGTAAAACTGGTGATTTGAATTTAAAAGAAATTAAATACAAAACATAGACTTATACCGCTTAGCTATATTCATCTGCACTAATTGCTTAAGAGCGCGTGATTTTGAACCTTGCCGTTAGATGGTTCCGGTGGCTACTACCGGAAAGAACTAGCGACTGAAAGGAGTCGCCAGAGTCACCTAGCGGCAGGATTAAAAATCACTTGCTCCTTAGCGGAGAGGAAAATAGGTAGGCGGGGTAAGTCTATCTCATTATTTTGTATATGTCCAAAGTAAATATTATATTAAGAATTATATTTTGAACTTAAGGGCCCTCCTCGCCCCTGCCTCCACTTTTTTTAACATTTTTTCAAAATCTAAGAGCATTATCTTTTTAGAACATAGCACACTACTTACAAATTACTATAAAATACGATAGACAACGATCTCAAGATCTTGTCGATTGATGAGTACTGAGGCTTCAATCAAATCATGACGTCATAATCTTTGAAAACGTATCACTTATCAATGGATAAGATTGATCACTGCCCGTTATATTTTATAGTATCATTTGTGAGTTCTAGTGCGCTATATTCTAACGTTTTTGATGGTGTTCTCAGTGTTTTGAAGATTTAGAAACATGGTCCAACAACTTTGGATTTGAATTTAATTTGTAAGGCCTTTTGGTACAACATGGAACCACTTTGGAGTACAAAGTTGAGTGGAAAACTATCTCTGGGTTAGGAGAAACGGTTGAATACAAGTGGCTTAGAGGGTAATTCTATTTATGTCTACCGCATGTTTCCATTTTTCTTTTTTATTTCACCAGGCGATTGCCGGAATGTTACCTAGAACCTGGCAGTTACCTTCCTAATCTCTTTCCACGGCAACAACTCTGTTCGTTTTGACCTGATGAAACTGGGGTAAAACCAACATATACGAACCATCAAAGTAACTATGACTGTGTTGAACCCGAGACCTGCTGATCACGAGATGAGAAATTACCGCGAGATGAACTTCATCTCAAAAATGCATGCAGGTTTTACTGTGAATTCCTGTTTCTTCTACCCACATACATTTTTAGTACGCTTTCATCGCAAGCGTATCAATTAGAATTTCTTGCTGAGCATTTCACTTGTGGACTAGATCGTGTTTTGTTTCTTTGAACCGTCATGCAAACACGTCACGCCTGACGTAGGCGGAGCTACAAATAGAAAAAAAACATTTTGTGGGGCGGGGCTAAGCGGTAGCCAAAGCGTGATATTTCTCGCCCTGACCGAAAGTAATAACAACCAGAGTAGGAAATTGATTTATTTGACATAAATTATGATCCATGAACAGTTTCTTCTTGTACTTTAACAGCTGTCTCAGAGAATTCCTCCTCGAAGGTAAACCATAATGAACGGTTCAAGCGCAAAAGTGATCAATCCCTTTTCGTACCTTAAAAGAAAGAAAAAAAAATGCATTTGTGAGTCCGAGGAACTTAATTAATAAAAATTATATGAGAGAAAAGAAAAAAACTTACGCCTCATGGTTTCTTTTGGCTACGATAATGAAATGTTTCAATGTTCAAGAGTTAGAACATTCAAAAATACATCCTTGTAATGAAAGTCATTCACTTGCTAGCGCGTCTACAAAGACATGTAAAAATCTAGGGTGGTCTTGATTTTAAACAACAGCTGAACTTACCAGCACACGCCCAACCTGTCAAAAGAAATTACAAAGAAAAGCAGAGGCTGATTATAGCTCGCTCAAACAAGGGTTTGATAAATCTTCTGTTTTCAAGATAATAAAACACATTTCAGTTTATTGTATCAGTTTTCAACGCAAAGGGAGAAGAGAAACTTATCGCTTGAATACAGCCGTCGTTAATTTGTTTTTAAATTGTTCGTAAAGAAATGATTAAAGACATGATGAAGCCTTGTTTTAACACTTATTGTCATTATTACTGGAAGAAATTTAGTTTTTTTTTATCAATGAAACTATACAGGAGATAATAGTCTAATGATAACACTATAATTATTCAACCAGAGCTGAAACGGGTCACCGGTCATTCAGGCTTCAGACCTGGTGATTCTCTTTAGACTCGGTAACCCGAAGAACAAAACAGGGATTTTAGTTATTTCCTTGCGTTTGAACGGTGTTTCTGTCAGGGGTGACCAAGACCGGAGACGATACTCCCAAAAAAATACGACGCTAAAATTCGAAGTTAATTATGCTTCTCATACCGGGTCAATCGGGTAATTCGGGTCAGATTCGAGTGAGACCCGGTTTCAGCTCTGTATTCAACCTAGATGGTGTAGTGGCTAGCATCACGGGTTTGAGATCAGTACTGGAGCAGCGCACAGGTTCGAAGTTTACTATCGGATACCCTGTCTGGTGTTTTTCAGGGCTTTGCTTAGTTTTACTACCAAAGTTTCACTGAATACCGGGTTTCCAGACTGACACTGGCCGCCGCCAAAGGGCGTTATTCCTGAGACGAACTTATAGCATATATTATTTAAAATGTAATAAATAACACTGTAATTAAGAATGTCACACTTCTTGCTTAGCTGCGTTTATAGTATTAAACTGTAATATTTATTTCTGGTTTTCATTTAGTCAGTCGCTAATTAAACAACCTCACCAGGGTACGAGCATCCTGATTAATATTTTCCAGAGACTTCCATTGTCACCGGGCGAATGTCGGTGTCGTACCTCGCGTGAGGTCCTGGCCATTAACTTCTCCATTCCATTCTCCGGAAAAGTGTTACAAATTTTGTGAATTGCACAATTTAGAACATCAGTTAATCATTCTCGATTATTGCGTTGTGGTTAGAATTTTGCATATTCGTGAACATTTCATGTTTCCGGTAAACGAGTGAGTAACAATAATAAATAACTTTGGAACAATATTGATTTGCTTACATGGAGCAAACAAGAATCTAAGTGAACATTTGCTTAGCTTGTTGACGTAGCTTTCGAAAGAAAAATTAATCCGAGTAAGCCTTATTCTACAGTGATAATATAGTACTTATATCTAACTATAATTTAGGGAATTTAAAGTTCTAACAGTTTCCCATTCAGCTACATCCTAAATCAAAAGAGCGGAAGATTAACTCTTTTAGCGCGGAAAGAGGAACCACTCTTTTTAGAATGGAATTTTCAATCTAAAAGACTGGTTTTTCGTTCGAAACGCTCTCGCTTTGGATGAAAAATGTGCTCTTTCTAAATGGAATTCCGATGCTTTTGGATGGAATTTATTCTTCAAACTTGAAAGAGCGATTTCTCATATCTTTAGAGTGGTTCATTTCTCATCTTTTTAGAGTGATTCACAATGCATCATGACTACTAGTCAACTTTGTTCTCCACCATTTGCAACTGCGAAAGTTATCGTTAGACGAAGCTATACTGTGAAATTTATCGCGTTGCGTTTAGTGTAAAAATGACAACAGAAAACCTGAAAACTTTTCAGAGCGACAATATACCAGAAGACGTCAGGAGTAACGAGTAAGATAATGTAGAAAAAAAATTTTTGAACATTTTCAAATATCTAAGGAGACGAAAGAAGCCATTTTCAAGTCATATTCTTGCAGTTGGACGGCTGGCTGAGGGGTTAAAGCAGTAATTACCAACCAGGGTTCCGTGTAGAACCCTAGGTTTCTCGACGCAGTGTTTGGGGTTTTGCGAAAATCAGTAAAAAGGGTATTCGAAATATAGGAATTGTTGTTTGTTTCATCTATAATGTACAATACTACTTTATATTTTGCTCTCTAGACTAGATTAAAATATAAAGTAGTATAGCAGAGGTTCCCCAAAGTTTTGCTAAATGTTTCTGGGGTCCCCCGAGACGAGAAAAGTTGGAAAACACTAGGTTAAGACCTTGGATAGTTGGCCGGAAGATACCGGGTTCAAATCTTCCCCAGCTTATTTTTTTCTTTTCCATTCATAAGTACATTACTCTTTTTTCTTGCTACTTATCAATAAATGCTCTCTTTTGCATCTCTTCACATTCTCAGCATTTTATTGCGTTGTTTTCGTGTTCAAAATATTAACACTTTATCTGAATAGATCGAAAATTACCTAAAAAAAAATATCATGTCCACATTCCCATCGAAATTCCATCGTTTTTCGAGTGGAAATTTTCCCACTAGCGCACATACGTTGAATATACGTGGATTAAACGTTAATACCGAAACGTAATTTTAACGTTGTAAATGTACCGAAGTGTCCGCCTGTTCAACAGTCAACCCTGATCGGCTCGAAGTCACCTTGAGATTCACTACTCTTTTATGGTATCTAGAAGAGAAGGCAGTCTTGAAAGCGCCACAAATACAAACGGGTCGTTTCATCGTCATGTAAGAATAAGAATAAAGAATACTTTCCCTCTTTCTTTGTTATATAGCCTATGCATTTTTCCCTATTTAATACTTTCACCATCGCTGCACTATTAAATGTGTATTTCTCAAGAAATGTAATATGTCGCTTTAGGAAAACGCATATAAAGCGAAATCTGTCATATCATAGCTGAAAAGGAAAGTTGAAAATACTTCACATTATCACCCTGTTAACGAAATTAAATGTTGGTTGAAATATAATTTAAAATTCAATGTTTTCAACATATGAATGAAGAACACGAACAAATGTAGTTAATTTTATTCTATTCACTTTTAAGCATATTTTTTTTATGCAATTAACTTGGAAAAATAATCTAGGGCAGAGTTCAATATAATAGTTTAAAAAACACGTCATATTAACGTCCTATTAACGAAATCAAATTTTCGTTGGAATATAGATTGGAAATTCAACGTGTTTTCAACATGCAAAAGAGGACAGAAAATAATCGTTAACGGCATTCAGTTAGCTTTTAATTACAAATTTTATTCCATTAAATTAGAGAGAATCCTTTGAAACGGAATCTATACCATAATTGAAAGTGACACTTGGATCCACGTTGAATTAACATCTTTTCAACAATATTAAGTAAGTCTTTGTTGAAATATGATTTAAAATTAAACGTCCTTTTTTCAACCGATAACAATTAATCAATGAACTAAACCAAAAATCAACGTTTGAAACACATTTTGGGGTTCTCATCTTTTGTCCGATGAAGTTTCTCTCTAAAAGGGTGGTCCCTCTTTCCGCTCTCAAAGGAGGAAATATTCCTCTCAAATGAAGCGGAATTCCTCTCTTTGAATTTAGTGTGTAGCAATCATTATAGTCTGGCAGGTAAGGTATAGACCTGCCATCTGGCGATCTTGCTCTTCTGTAACATTGTATTATGTCAAATATTCATTTGTTGATGATAACCTATAACTGATCAAAAATACATAATTAGTATACAGCTAAATCTGGATAATCTAAAGCAACGAACTCCAACAAAAGATGGCAGCACTACCTCCGTATATGTCTAATGTATTTTTATCGTTGGACTAAATTTCCTTGCTGCTCCCATAAATTCAAGCCTAGAGAGTTCAAACTTTCAGGGAAGAATGTTCATAACCAATTCAAGAGCATGATCGATGCCGATTTTTTATTTTCGTTTTCCTTCATTGTTGAAATCGCTTCATTGTTGCTGTGAATATCGAAACCTATAACAGTGAAGCCTTTTCAACAATGAACAAAAAAGAAAATTAAAAATCGGCGTCGATCATGCTCTTGAATTGATTATGAACTTTCTTCCCTGAAAGTTTGAACTCTCTAGGCTTGAATTTGTAGGAAAAGCAAGGAAATTTCGTACAACGATAAGAATACATTAGACATATACGGAGGTAGTGCTGCCCTCTTTTGTTGGAGCCATTGTCTTCATGATATTAGAGTTATATCTCTACTAAGGTTACGAAATAGCTCCTCTCTCGTTTTGAGGTAAAGTTGAAATTGTTCGCTTTTATCCTTTGCAGGATCGAAACTGGGACCTTTCAGTCTGTTGAATAAAATAAACATTATGCACATCAGCTGATCAGACATTGAATATTGATATATACATAGTATTTTCATTTGACTTTATACACTGAGCATGTGGAAGTTTTACGTAGCCTGTTATTATTACATCCTTTTCTTTAGTTCACGATGCTTCGTGGTGTCCTCAAATCGTGCAACGTTAATTTAACACATTTCCCGACGTCATACAATGATGAAATTTTGTACAGCGACGTAAGTCGGGTGACAGTACAATATTCCATCGTTACTTTCGTATATTTATATAAAGCATATTTTAACTTTTTTTTTTTTAATATGGACTTCTTTATCCTAAAATAAATACTAGCCTACAAGTCCCCTGGGTTTGCCTGGTTGCGGAACACTTTAGGATTTGGGTCACAAAACATTTAGCTTGAGAAAATGTATCCGAACACCGAAATAACTCGGAAAAATAATAATAAACTTTTTAAAGACATACTTTTCTTAAACAATTCGTACTAAAAAAAAAAAGTTTATGCTTGGCTAAACAGATCGCTGACATCCCATAATCAACGCCTGAAACTTAAATTTTCTCAGCTCGTATCCGATTGTAACACTAGAAATAAAATGCAAAATTAATTCAGCACAAAAATCAGCTGCTCGAAAGCAGAGATAATTAAGAAAATGAGTCTTTTTTAAATATTATTATTATTATCTATATTTTCAATGTATTTTGGCGTTAGAAGCTTTAGATATTGCCAAAATCATATTCCGTTTGGTGAATCTGCCTGCTTGGAAGAAATCTTAGATTACAGTAAAGGCATTAAACAAAAACGTGGAGCATTATAGAAAATAATAATAAAAATAAATAAAAAATCATATTTTTAATTTTTCAAGAAAACTTAAATTTCTCATTTAAATTTCCTGTTATTTTAGCAGCTTTTTTTTTTTTTTTATACAGTTTTTTTACATGTTTCATAACGTTAAGACCCCTTTCGAGTTTACCTGATACTTTCTGCTTTCGGCAAGTATTTCTCGATACAGTTCCTTGCAAGAGAATTTCAGTAAATGTATAAAGACCTCCGTACACGATCAAATTCTTGATCGGATCATTTGACAAACTCGTAAATCCATGAAAAAAAAATGTATTTTGTTAACTTAATATTAATTTATCTTTATTTATCTTATAATAAATAAAATCTAAGTGTTATGTTCGCGAAATACCTTCTTTCCGTGACTGTACGAGTTTGTCAAATGAGTTGTTCAAAAATTTACGGAGACCTTAAGATAACTGTATTGGGCCTTTTCATCTCAAATCGGGCAAAATCACGAAAAAGTTGTCAGGTGACCATGAGCAATATCGTTCAAAAAAATATATGTGAAAGGCCCATGTGTGTAATGAACATTCCCAAGATATTTCAGAAAAATATCCAATGGGGGAAATGATATTCACATTCCAAGATGGCGTCGCGCCCCGAAAATGACACCAATGAAAATACAAGAATCAGTCATAACTCAGGAACCGTTACAGATACAGCAATGATTTTTGCACCGTTGCAAAGCTAATTAAATATACATATAGTTGTGGGAAGCACGTTGCAGTACAGCGAAAGGAATTGTGGGAATTAAGAAAAATGGCGGGAAAAAAATGCAATTTTCAAAAATCAATAACTCAAAAACCCCACCCTCAATTTTTTTTTAAAATCGGGGAAATATCCAGGAAAGTGTACACTATGAAATAAAAACGTAAAAAACGGTAGTATTTTGGTAGTATTTTTACTATGAGCCATAATGGAAGATGATAGAACATGGTTTGCGGCAAACATGTACGCATACAAACGACAACCTAGCGAAGTGTGCACACATTTAAAAACAAGGGAAGATATCCAATGGAAGATAAGAATATGTACAGTACTCACCAATGTAATTAAACCCCTTTCCAAATGCTAAATGCTGCCTCAACTGCTCTAAGTATGTTGACTGAAAGGTGTGCAACCGACCTGTGTTTGCGATAGGAACAGGGGAATGAGTCATTTTAAAAAGGACATTCTTCACACACACTCGGCATCTGTCATCATGTTGTGGCCATCGGAATCCACTTGCTGGACCATGTGGATGCATGAAATTGACAGTAACATCATCATGCTCAAAATGTACACCAGTCACCATCCCAAGCCACCAATTATCATCGTAGTAAACACATGCAATAAATTCATTCTGAGAAAAGTCACCGACATGGATGGACTTTACTTGGAAGCACACTGGGAAGAAAACAGCCTGACCTGTGTGATTGGCGTGTCTTGCCATAGTTACACTGCTGGAGCTTGCAACCCAAACGTGGTGAGATTGAATGCCAGCCGCCGCTGGTACTTTTGTCCATTCATTCTGTTTTCTAGCTCTGAATCCAGCAGGTTCATCAAGTGACACAGGTAGTAAAGTAATATTAGGCACATATTTACCGACTTCACCAATAAATGTTATTCAATTTTGAATTAACGTGTCCTTACCTCGCAAGTTATGTGTTGATGCAAAATGTTTCACCAATGCCATCACAGGGGCCCTTTGCCATGTCCTGTTGCACTGAATAACCATTTATGCTTCATTTCATTCATATTTTTTTCCAAACTCAAATAGCTAATACCTGTTTTTAAAATGTGATGCCGTTCCATCTGAAATATAAGTAACAGTCTGCCAATCGATACCACCTTGAACTAGATGTTCCCGTACCTTGTGGATTGCAAGTAGAGCATGGGCACTGTCCACGAATTCAACTGTCTATAGAACCTAATACTGGTTTACGAAATATCACCTGCCGCCCTTGCTGAATTCAGTGCTGGAAAAGAGAATGATAAGAAGCAAGTACCATAAGCGGCTGGCACACAACATACTTAGAGCAGCTGAGGCAGCATTTAGCATTTGGAAAGGGGTTTAATTACATTGGTGAGTACTGTACATATTCTTATCTTCCATTGGATGTCTTCCCTTGTTTTTAAATGTGTGCACACTTCGCTAGGTTGTCGTTTGTATGCGTACATGTTTGCCGCAAACCATGTTCTATCATCTTCCATTATGGCTCATAGTAAAAATACTACCAAAATACTACCGTTTTTTACGTTTTTATTTCATAGTGTACACTTTCCTGGATATTTCCCCGATTTTAAAAAAAAATTGAGGGTGGGGTTTTTGAGTTATTGATTTTTGAAAATTGCATTTTTTTCCCGCCATTTTTCTTAATTCCCACAATTCCTTTCGCTGTACTGCAACGTGCTTCCCACAACTATATGTATATTTAATTAGCTTTGCAACGGTGCAAAAATCATTGCTGTATCTGTAACGGTTCCTGAGTTATGACTGATTCTTGTATTTTCATTGGTGTCATTTTCGGGGCGCGACGCCATCTTGGAATGTGAATATCATTTCCCCCATTGGATATTTTTCTGAAATATCTTGGGAATGTTCATTACACACATGGGCCTTTCACATATTTTTTTGAACGATATTGCTCATGGTCACCTGACACCCCTTTGCCCGATTTGAGATGAAAAGGCCCTATTACATTTGACACTAAAGATCCCGATCTTTTTAAAGGATTACAAACTCGTCCAGGACATTAATAACAATTGAAATAAACAAACAGAACATTGAGCATATAATTTTCTTCATTGACTACTCCAAAGAAAACAACTCGAAAGCCCTAGTTGTTTCGCTGTTCGCACAGCGGTGAAAATATTCTTTTGAGTTTAGCTCATACCAAACAGCAAACCATTCTTATTAAATTTTCAAGGAAATGGTACTGGCTGTACTTAGCAAGAAACATCCACAATGAGGACATCCATTTTTAAGTGTGTTTTCCAATTAACATCCATTGGAGAAAGAAAGCTAAGCTTTAATACGACGCCATGTCGGAGAGCTTGTTCAGGTTCTTCGTTGTTCTTCTCCTCCCAGCGACTCAACACAGTGATATTGCCATTACTTGCCCAGTGATAATTTATGCAAATTGCAAAACGAACTGTGTCCACCAATCATCGCGAAGGAGCAATATGTTGGTGCATTCCGCGATAGAGATATAATTGAGTAAAGCGTCGTGTTGTTTTTCGACTATCCTCGATAATCCATTTGCACGATCGTTTCTGGGACATTGAAGAAGTATCTAGTTGTTCAATCGTGAACAATCTATTCACTTCCCTAATGAGAACAGTTATCTGCGGTGTTATTGTTTACCTTTGCTTGGATTTGTCTTTATTTTGCGTTAACTTCATTTCATCTTATTCGTCAATTTTGTATTTGTTGTTAATTGTAGTTTGTAATGTTGCTATTCAGCTTCATCCTCCAATAGCTATTGATGTTTCAGGGTGTTATTTATTTGGCCAACACTCACCTCATCCAACTTCCTGTTGTAATCTGTTTGCTCTCTAACTGAGTGGCTAAGTGGAAAAAGAATAATAATCTATTTTTTTTATATTTTCTGAAGAAAAAAATCTTTCTACAGCTCAATACACAATTAGTATAACATTGGCGGGGCCAGAGAGGGGGCACCTCCTCCGCCCTGAAGGGAAAATATTTTATTTTTATAGTATTAACTCCACAATTTACCTGAGAGAAAGCTCCGATTTTTTTTTTTTTTCAGACAAATTTAATTCGTATAGAAAGGGATTCCGGATTCATATTCCATGATAAAACTTAATAAGCATGGAAATATAAATTTACACTAAAAAAAAATCATTTCGTAGGAAAACATAGGTTCATTCTTCAGACCTACGCCTCCCCCCTCACGAAAATTCTAGATCCGCTCCTGATTGATAATACTACTAGCTACGAGTTAGGTTCCAGTATGCCTAAGCAAAACATAGATTAGTTAATAATTTAATTAAGTACTGATTGTATTTATTTAATTAAACTGTTCAATTACGCTTCATTAGCTAGATTTTTGTGCTTCTTTGCCTGTAAAAGCGTACAGTTTGTTATCCCTTCCTTGATTTTGTGTCATATTTCAGAGAAACGACTAAGGGGTATATTTTTTTGAAATCTGTTTGCTTTTGCAATAAGATGCTATATTCAAACACACACATACATATGTTGTATGAAATGATATTAAGAGTATCCGTTTTATTCCCTTACAAGTTTTGAATTATTCTGGTTAAAAAAAAACACACAGAGAAACTTTAGTTCGTCACCCATAGAAATGCCAGGAGAAACTAGAAAACTTAGAACTATAGGACGAATGCATAACAACATACAAAAATGTTTATTCCTGTGCTGTCTTCTTGCGTATACGGTAAAAGACAGTTTCTTAAAATTCAAAGAAAAATTCTTATCTGTGCACCGAGAAACTATTTCCTTATAACAGATTATGAGCATTCTTATTTAATTTAAAATGAGAGCATACTCTGTGATCTTATTTCCAAACCGCCATGTTCTCATTTTAAGGAGAATGTAAAGCAACGATCTCCAACAAAAGATGGCAGCACTATCTCCGTATTTGTCTAATGTACTTTTATCGTTGCACGAAATTTCAATGCTGCTCCTACAAATTCAAGCCTAGAGAGTTCAAACTTTCAGGGAAGAAAGTTCATAACCAGTTCAAGAGTTCGATCAACGCAGAATTTTTTATTTTCCTCTTCAGTATTGAAATCGCTTGATTGTTGTTGTGAATATCAAAACCTACAACAATGAACAAAAAAGAACATTGAAAATCGGCCTTGATTGAACTTTGAATTAGTTATGAACTTCCGTGCCTGAAAGCTAGAACTCTCTCGGCTTGACTTTATAGGAGCAGCATGAAATTTCCTGCAACGATAAAAATACATTAGAGTATTCGATATATACGGATATAGTGCTGCCATCTTTTGTTCGAGAGCGTTGCTTTACATTAACCTCAATTTAAATGAAAATGCTTTACTGATTACCAGGTTCCACAACACTGAAAAGGATAAATTTAGCCATGTAACTTGGCAGTCTGCTATTTCATTCCATGTGTTTATATATATTGACAGGGTTCGGATTTTTATAACCTAAAAACTTCTGTAATAGACATGGATTTTTGCCCTTAAAAATGTCAAAATATGACCTTAAAAATTGAAAATATAACCAATAGAATATAAAATTTAAAATGACGCATTTAAAAAATATATCAAACAGAATATCAAAAAACAAACTATATTAAATACATTTTCATTCATACACGCACGAATAATATTTAAGGTGATTATTGAGAAGAAACATGCATTTCTAAAATAAAGAATTAGTGCAGAAAATGCATAAAAATGCTACTTTATATCATCACTTAAAGTTACTTAAATCTCTTGATTGCTGTGATTATCAACAAAACCTATAACAATGAAGGTCTTTCAACAATAAACAAGAAAGAAAATAAAAAATCGGCACGGACGGAACTCTTGAATTGATTATGAACTTTCTTCCCTGAAAGTTTGAAGTCTCTAGGCTTGAATTTGGAAGAGCAGCATTGAAATTTCGTGCAACGATAAAAATTCATTTGACATATACGGAGATAGTGCTGCCATCTTTTGTTGGAGATCTTTGCTTTACATTAACTTTCAAAATATGTGCTCCCCGCCGGTGAGTGGTTACGCTTGCTGCCTTGTAATCACAGGCTCCCGGGTTCGATATCCAGTGGGACACAAATGGTTCAGAGCTTACTTTAACCTGTAGGTTACGTCCTTATGACGTTATGTTCACCCAGTGGAAGACAATGGCAAACCACCCATGGGCTCACCTTGTTTAGGGTCATAGACTGTCTCCTGTCAGAACACCCATCATCATCACCAGCTAATACTATTTCAGCAAATTACAAATCTTGTCTTTTCTATAATGTGCTTGTTCATATATCGTATTTTGTGATAATAATAAGAATTTAATTGTTAATAGTTATTTTTTCTTGATAACGTGAAGTGGAAAAAGAGATTGGTTCCTGGACTGAAATAGATCAATATTTGATTCGGAAAATTGGTTCTCAATATACAGGGTAGTTGACTAGATTCAAAGATACTTATGTCTTCAACTAAATTGAACTTTCCAGACGGAAAACGATGTAAGACCATTTTTGACATTTTGAATTTGAATTGAAATGACATTTCTGCACCACTGGTTAGATCTATTGGACTGCAAGCTATAATAAGAGAGAATAATGAAGTCAATAAGAAATAATGGCATTTATCAGCTACAGATACTTACTTTTTGTGACTGTGATCGTTTTCCCTCGGGACTTTTCAAGTGCCGTTGTACAATCTAATGTTTTCCGTGTCCTAGTCATAAATAAATGTAGTTTCTAACATCCTTTCACTATTTCTTATTAGGAGAACATTTGATGGTTTTCTGAAAAGAAGCAGGATCGGAAGAACAACCCTTAAATAGAATGACGTGCTCTTCCACAGAAGAACGTCTCGTAACTGTACATTTACTGCTTTTTTTGTCCCTTCAGCAATCTTCTAGAAAGTCTGTGTGATAACTTTCTCAAATAATAATAACCAATTATTTAGATATTTATCAGTTCTTTTGTTCTATTTTCAGGCTAGAACTGAGTCCACAGGCAAAGGAGAAGTAATAGTATTGCTACAACATAACTGTATCACTAAGTAAGAACCCCGAGTGTTAAGCAGAAAAAATGTGTATCAACAGTGAAGGCTTTTTCACAGAAAAAGCTGTTTCCATCAGATCATGGCTCCAAAACACAATTTCACATTCCCTGACAAGCAGTTTTCTGCAATAGAACTTTGACACTGATAAAATTGTCCGTTTACCCAAAATGGAGAGCTTGTATGGTGTGAAGGTAACCAACAAGTTTGAATTATTTTTAAATGAAGACGAAGATCCCTTGGAAATCCTGAAGGCACAGGAAATTAAAGACTCGAAGAGGAAGAAAAACAAGCTCTCTGGGAAGGAAAACAACTGTGTTGACAAACAAGAAGTAACAAAGGCACAACCAAGTGTTTTAGAAAAGAAGGGAAAGAAGACTGTCCAAAATTCGAAATCACCTGAGAAACCAAAAGTCAGTGTAGACAACGAAAAATCTAGAGTGTCAGGAGATCGTAACGTCAAATTCCTTGGAGGTGGCGAATCAGAAGAACGTGGTAAAAATCTTTCTCCAATCTTAGAAGAGAATGATAAAAATAGCTACCTTGAGAGTGGTGATCCACAGAGCTTCAGAAGGCGCAACAGTTTCTTTGGAGGTCGTGGTAGAGGTCGAGGTCGTGGAGGTAATGAGTTTCGGCCCAGAAGAGAATACGACCGTCAATCCAACTCAGAGAAAAGTTGTGTAAAAGCTTTTGACAAACGTGAGGGGAGAGGTCCTCGTAATTGGGGGAACTACAGAGATGATCTCAAAGATGAATTTCAAGACTCCAAGGAAGATGAAGAGTGGGAAACTGAAGATCAGACAGGAGAGTTTGTCTCCAGTCAGCCACAAGAACAGCAGCAACCGCAACAACAACAACAACAAAGCGAACAAGAGGATAAACCCGCAATGGAACCAGAACCAGCAGACAGTGAGGAACCCAACTTAACACCGCCATCATCTAGAGAACAGGCTCGTGAGATGACATTGGATGAATGGAAGGCTCTTCGAGGCAACAGACAGAAACCAACGTTCAACATTCGTAAAGCAGGTGAAGGGGAAGAACAAGGAAAGTGGAAAAAGATGTATGTGTGCAAAAAGAAAATGAATGATGAAAATGACAGTGAAGAAGATGATGAAAAAGAATTTGTGTTTTATCCTCAGCGTGCTGGTCGACTGAAGCAGCTTCTTGATATTGACATCCGTTTCGCCGATTCTCCAGGTAGAGTCAGTCGCGGTAGAGGAAGAGGCCGTGGAAGCAGGGTTTTTGGTCCTTCTCGTGGACGACGAGGCAGAGGTGGTGGTGGACGCAGACAGTTCAACTCAGATGATGATGATGAGGTATCGCTCAAAGTTTATGATGAGAAAGATTTCCCTTCCTTGATGGGTTGAATTTTTTTGGTTGAGAAGTTTTCTTTAGTCATTTTCCCTCCTTTTTTTTCAAATGTTTTCATAATATTCTTATCTACATATTTAAACCAAATAGAAACAGCAATCCTGTCAATGCTGATGCAAAAACTGTTTCAGATATAGACAAGAATCCTATCTCTTAAATATCAATAACACTGGGAGATAGTCACTTATAATTTTATCAGTAAAAATGTTGGTACTAAAGAAAACCCTGTTTCTTCATTTCATATTTTTTTGTTTGTTAATGCTAAAGATGACTTGAATACGAGTGAGTATGCAAGTTTTGAGTGGAAATGTCGTAGTGTTAAGTGGTAGCTAGATACAGTTACAATATTCTAATTCGTAGGTAATATTTGAGAGGAATATTTGTAAGTTTTTTTTCAACAAGGACTTTTTATATTTCCACTCATTCAAGTTAGGAAAAATCTACTTGTCCATGGTTGAAGTAGTGTAGTGTAATTGATGATGCAAATACAGAAAATAAAAAGCTTGTTAGTGCTTGAAGATAGATATCTGTACGCAAATCTTTTTCAATTCAGTTTACTATCTTATATAAATGAAACTGCAACTCAATATTTCAAGTTAAATAAGGCGTCTAAAGGAATGTGTGAATATATTTCTTTTCACACTATGCCCGAAAAATAAGAAGTAAAAGTGTTTGTAAAACTGTAATACAAATATATATTGTCATTTGAATTTTCATTCAAAGAAATAAATTTTTTAGTTTAATTATTTTGTGTAATTGTTACTGGTGGAATTGTTGGTTTATTACTTTTATATCTCAGTTTTTGGATTACTATTACTATTAATTGTTCTGACCAATTTTGGATTATATTTTGGAATGCACCATTCAGTTTAATTCGTTTACAGATTTCTTGTGATTGACTGGTGTTCTTCGGGTGTAAGAGAGAATCTCGTAAAGATAAAATACTAGTTTAGTCTCAAATTATGCCAGGAAACATAACTAATCACCACCATCTTTACAGGTCATAAAAGAATCTTAGTTCTGAGTAGGGTCTATGTGCACTGGGGTGACACCCGTGCACTGTTTTGAAAGTGTTCGTTTTGCATCGACCGTGTGGCGATAGGAATATGAACCGGCAGTGTGGTTAAGTTAAGAAGTCTCTTGCTGCTGAATTCGATATCTGTGCATAAATAATAAACAATCAAACCTGACTTTAAGTAAACCGACTTCCCTCAATGACACTTCTCGGTATTAATGTGAGTGTAAAAAGAGAAACAAGCAATGCATTTTTCTTGTAAATAAAGCACGGTACACTATAATGTAGAAGATTGTTAAAATGCAAGAAAACATACGGCCTATATTAATAAGATTAAACCTATAGGAATATTCTTTGAAATAAAAAATTTTCATCCCAACGAGAATCGAACCCCAGTCTCCCAGCTGGCAAAGTAACTCTCCAGCTAATAATAAAGTATTCGGGAAATCTACACGGCGCGGAGTAGATAAAAATGCTGTTAGATGTAGCGCGTGAATGATGCGTCTTTCGCTAGATACTCGTATGGCGAGACGGGTTGTTTCTTGTTCACTTTAAATATACATATTTTGATTACTTATTAACTTTTTCACCTCCAATCAGTGTTTTTAAGACATTTTGTACATATCTTCACGCAGGGCAAAGCGTTTCAATAAACTGTTTTCGTGGCTAGAGAAAAAAAATGCAACAGTGAGGTTAAAATCCGGGTGGTTTTTGGTGCGATACCGTTTTGTTTTAACCAATCTATAACTACCCCAGAACACGGTAAACTTGTTTATCTTTCATTCTAAGATACAGTGACCCAATATGACTAATTCGCTGTATTCTTTATAATACGTGTTAAATCCAACAGATGACTGTAGTGAGTGTAGATGATGTGTAAAGAATGTTCTAAACAGATAGAAGTCGATAGATGCAGTCACCAGTGTTATGGACAACGTTAAGTAGATAGAACTAATTTCAAAGCTTAGGTAGGCCATTGGGTCCCTGCACCTTACATATTGAAGAAATTCAATGAGAAAATGAATGTGCCATATTATGTGAGGACATATTGTGCATGAAACAGAACACACAAGTTACTTAGGTTTGTGTTTCAGGTTGTACAGGGTGACCAGAAAGTCCCTTTACACGTGCAATTATTTCATTGTAACTTCAATAACACAGTTGTCAAAAATGTCCGTATGTGCACCACCATTATCCTTCCACAGTTTGATACGCCTCCATGTCCTCCTACTCATCCACTTTAGCAGCTGCTGTGTCCTGGAAGGCTTGCCCGCAAAGCATCATTGTCCACGTACTGCTTCTTCCTGACATATGATTTGATGATCCATCACAGGGCATTGTTTGGTGTCGTAAGGTCCAGACTTCGAGGCGGCCAAGAATAAGGGGCTGGTGAATTTGGGGACGTCCTATCCACCGGCCAGGGAACAGTTTATTTAGGAGTTCACGAGCAGCAAGTGTGAAGTGGGCGGGAGCTCCATCCATCGTGTTAGTAAACAACCGTGTCGTTGACCCCAAGTTCTGCAACACGCTTTCTGGTCGACTTGCAGGGTGAACGCATTACTGACGCACTAACTTCAGCACATGTTTCCCTTCGGGTTGAGGTCATCCAAAACATTTCCCAGGCGAAAAGCTTTCTTCTTTCACGTGATCACAGTCTGACGACTTGGTGGCTCCTTACGGAACCGTTCACGAAACCTATCCATCACCTGTTATATTTTCGTTGTGGTGCTTCCGTTCATGGACCCACACACTTGTTACAAAGCGATCCTCTAAAGTGAAGTTGCTGGTATCTGCCATTGTTCTTCACCAAACACAGAAAGGCGAGACAATGAACTGGTCAACGCACAGATTTTATTCTCCTCCCCGGGCAGTCACGTGGCAGTTACGCGACAATCACGTTGCAATTCACTGAGGAGCACTGTTGCCATATCAATGATCAGGGTGGGAGGTTCAGTCTTAAATATCTTACACGCCTTTAGTTCATTTGTAAAGGGGCTTTCTGACCACCCTGTATAATTAATTAAATGAGTGTCAAATAATAGGGTTCCCACTCACTTGGAAAATCTGGAATAGTCAGGGAATCCAGCTTAGAACTAAAAAGTCCTGAAAAAATCAGGGAATTTCACTAAAATGTCTGGAAACCTGGAAAAGTCAGGGAATTTGATAGCTTACTGTTTGAAGTTCATTTAGCTACAGCAGGCATTTAATGTTAGATCGTTTTTGAAATTACTTGGAGGCTAATGTGCCAACCATGAAGCAACTTAAGAAAAAATACAGTGAAATATTTTGATGTATCTTTATTTTCATGCAACTATGATCTTTATTTTCCCATGGAATTATGATATATATACAAAATGGGCTACCTGGAAATTTCTGAGTAGTGACCTGGAAAAGCCAGGGAATTTGATCTTGGCAAATGAGTGGGAACCCTGAATAATATATGGATACTATTTGTCCCCTCAATAGGCACACGAGGGTATCGCAAAGAAATTATTTCAATTATGATTTTTTTTTCACCGCAATATTCCAGATACTGAAAAAAAGTTAACACTTAGCACGGCGATTCTGTCGCTCTGCAAGATAGCAGCAGAAACAGTCCGTTCTAAAAAACAATGGAAGCAAATGGATGCTTTTATGCACCAACAGTGACTTGTCTTTTAGGTAGATTTCGAAGAAAAATATACCTATTGAGATCGATACGATATGAAAGTATATATTTATATATTAACACGCTAGCGGCCATAATTTTGAAGATATTTGAACCAAATTTTTATATGTTGTTTCTAGGCTTAATAGCTCGGGTAAGTTCGTTAATGAGCAAAATCGGTCACCATCTTGGATCCAAAATGGCCGCCGAACCCATTGTATAGAATACACAGCCTAAACCGCTGGGGCTATTGAAATCAAATTTGGCATAAAGGTACAACATCACCTTTTGATTACGAAAATGTTACCTAATGAGTTCAAAGACGCCATCTTGGATCCAACATGGCGGACCAAAAAAACATTTTCCACACCGTTTGAGCTAGAGATACGAAATTTGACATAAAGGTGTATTGTCACTAGTAGTTCAAGAAAATTTTACGAAATGTTGAAAAAGTCGCCATCTTTTTTACAAAATGGCCGCTGAACCCATTGTTGTTTAGAATACACAGCCTAAACGGCTGCAGCTAGA